>JAKUBJ010000017.1:0-175660 GCA_030566855.1 Tortispora sangerardonensis | reverse complement strand
CATCTGAAAAAAAATTGTAAGAAATAAACAAAGGTTGCTATGGGATTTTGATCGATAAAGAGAGGAAAAATTGATTCTGATCAGGGTGCTGGGTTTGAATGATTTTATACTGATCAGGGTGCTGGGTTTGAATGATTTTATACTAAAGAAATAAGAAATCTAAGAGGTAGGGTAAAATAATTAATTTTACGAAGTCAACCGTTACAATCAATTACAGAATCTACATTACAGAATCTAGATTAAAGAATTCACATATTATATTAGTTATTGCTTTTATTTAGTAATGGCAGATAAGCGAAGATCATCACAGTCTACGGAACTTATTACGAAAAGAAGAAAAGTCCTTGATTATACAGATAAACTCAAATCACCAGCTTTACAACTTATCGGTCATACAGATTCAGTATATCATTGTAAATTTGATTTTACAGGTAAAAAAATAGCTACAGCTGGTAAAGATAGTATTATTAAATTATGGAATGTTTATGGAAATGAAAATTATGGTGATATTAATGTAAATAAAGGTACAATTAATGATCTTAAATGGTCAAGAGATAACAATACTATATTT
This sequence comes from Tortispora sangerardonensis, assembly GCA_030566855.1. Lineage (NCBI taxonomy): Eukaryota > Fungi > Ascomycota > Trigonopsidomycetes > Trigonopsidales > Trigonopsidaceae > Tortispora > Tortispora sangerardonensis. The sequence goes on along the minus strand of JAKUBJ010000017.1, from coordinate 175,089 downwards.
GCAGCTTATGGTAATATATTTACATCATTTGATACAGAAATAGGAAAATCAATAAGAACATTTAAAGGACATAATGATACAGTTAATAAAATAAATTTAAGTAATAGAGGAAATGAAAGAATTATAAGTGGATCAGATGATGGAACAATAGCTATATGGGATTCAAGAAGTAGATATTGTAATATATATTGGGAGACAAAATTCCCAATAATTGGAGTTGATATTAATTGTACAGGAAATATTGTATTTTCATCAGGAATTGATTCAAATATTGAAATAAGGGATTTAAGAATGAATTCAATATTACACGTATTAAAAGGACATAAAGAACCAATATGTAATTTATCATTAAATAATGATAATTCATTACTTATGTCAACTGGTATGGATTCAATTATACGTATATGGGATGTTAAATTATATAGTAATCAACCATATGAAAAAATGACATTGAAAGGATCATCAATATCAATGACATCAACACCAATATCAGGATCATGGTCAAAAGATAATTATTTTGTTGCTAGTGGATCAAGTGATAATACAGCAATTATATGGGAATCGAAGACAGGTAAAATAAGGAATAAATTACCTGGTCATATTGGGTTTGTACATGATGTACAATTTTCACCAATTGATAGTGATATAATAGCAACTGCATCGACTGATAAGACTGTTATACTTTCTTATATTTGATCTGTAATCAATTATGATATTTGTGATCACGTAGTGATCACAATAGTTACATATTGTTCACTTATAGATTACGCAATGATCATTAAGTGATAATATTTAACTACGCCTTCGGTTCCTTGTATATTTAGATCTTTGGCTCCTTGTATATTTAGATCTTTGACTCTTTGTATATTTAGATCCTTAACTCCCTGTGTATTTAAATCTTTTACTCCTTGTCTATCTCTTCGAAGGACTCTCTGATCTATTTCCTGGTACAGCTGCTTGGTTAATAGTATTATGCCTTATACGTTGAGCATATCCAACTAAACTCTCAATAACACTTTCAAATGCAACCTTTTCTGATAATGCTGTATCCTTTTCCTTTTTAAGTGATTCTATCTCGTTTTTAATGAAATCTATAGCTGCTTTAACCTTTTCACTGTATTCTTCTAGTTCTTTGCTTGACATTGATTTCAATGCAAATGATGAAACATTAACTAATAACCTTAATGATGGTATATCATATGGTTTATCTGCTGAAGGTAATTCTAAATTCTTTGCTTTTGTAGTTGTAGGAAGTAATTCATCTAAATCAACTGGTATATTCAATTGTAATAATAACTTTCTTCGAATAGCTGATCTTTGCCAATTTGGTGGCTTAACGTCTGGCTGTAATGATAATGTATTCCATATTTTAGTAGTTGATTCATTAAATCTTTGCCTTGATTCATTGAATTTCATAGTAGGCTTGTTTGAATTGTGTGAGAAGTTTGATTTGATTGAATTGAGAAGGATTGATTTACGTTCTTCAAGGGATAAAGTAGGGTGAGTTGAATTATCAGATTCTTCAACAGTAGTGACGTCATTGAAATCATCAAAATCTGAATCTTCAGAGATGAAATCACCAAAATCGTCTGAATCTTCATCTTCATCAACACCAACACCAACAGCGTCAGCTGTTGGTTCATCTATATCAACAGTGTCTGACTCATCTACTATAGCGTTTACACTATCTGTTGGTTCATCTATATCAACAGCATCTGAATCATCTACTATAGCGTTTACACTATCTGTTGGTTCATCTATATCAACAGTTTCTAACTCATCTACTACAGCGTCGACACTATCTGTTAGTTCATCTACTGTGTCATCGACATCAACACCAACCTCCTCGACATTCTCCCCTTCATCCAAATCAACAACATCCACTACTGATTCATCTACTACTTCAGCTATTTCAGTGATAGGTGAACCAATTGGTTCTCCTAGTTCCTCAATATTTTCACTCATTGTCATACAAGCACACACTACACCATTTGGTGCAATTATATGTACTTTCTAGTGTTCAACCCTACTACTAAGCAACATCAATACACCACAATAACCAATTACTTATATTCCTACAATTTTACCAAAACAGCTTATTTCTTAATTTTTAATTGATTTACATATTCTTAATATATCACCAAATAGAATCACAAAATGATTCTAGTATAAACTCAATGTGTAGCATTATAAATACACTTTAATACTCCCCTCTTCACATAGGGTTAATCTTTATTTTGTATATAACAGATCACGTACACCACTTCACCAACTCAACATACAATGGACTTTGCTTCAAATACATTCATCATACAATTAATACAATGGCTTGTTATTCCTAGAATAGGTAAGTTAATATTACCAATTATGTCATCTACAACCATCTAACACGTTTAGCATCTCCACTACTTCTCAGAATCTTGGCTTCTATTACACCAAATATTGACTGGAGAAAGTATTACAAATACATCAATTTATCAATTGCATTAGTCTTATTGTCATACAATATACATGAATCATGGAAATTAACACCTAATTTTTATGATTACCTCGGTTTAACGGTTTATTCAAGACCTGAAGATATAAAGACAGCACATAGAAAGATATCATTACAATATCATCCTGATAGATCAACAGGTGATCCTGAAAAGTATATGGTATTCCAAGAAATGCTTAATATATTAAGTGATCCAAAATTAAGATTTATTTATGATAGATTTGGTCCAACTGTATTTGATGGAACTACAGAGACTCCAAGTTCACTGCTATCGAAAGCATTATTTTCAGGTGTAGCACATCATGCTGTATCAGGAGGTATGTTATTGTTAATATTCTTTATGAATTCATCTGATCCTTCTACTGCATGGAAATTGTTTATATATATTAGTTCATGGGTTGCTGAATTATTCATTGTTACTTCTCCTTACAGGATTAATCCTTTTACATTGTTTATGCCAATGCTTCCTTATCAAGCAATTATTATAATAAGAAATATTACACAAGCTATAATGATTGCATTACCGTATTTAATAAGCACATTTTATACGAGAGAGCCTCAATTGCCTGAGATTTTGAATGAACTTAAGTTCTTATCACAGAGTGCAGCAGCAGAAGCTAAATATAGTTATATGTTATCGTTATCACCATTTCCTGTTGATAGTGATGAGTATAAGAGATTAAAATTACAGGTTAAGAATTGGGTTATTGCTAAGAGACTTGGATTGTTGAGTTCAGAGGAGAATACTGCTAAGTAACATTTGCGTAGCAAATGTATAGCCTACTCAAATGTCTTTGCCACGCAAATGTATTAAATATACAATCACAACCCCAGCTACAGGAGATATCCATATATACTCACCAGCATCTTTTGTTTCTTCAACTTTCACAAACTCTAATTCATTAACTCTCAATTGATCTTCAAAATATTTCAATGTATCCTCATTCCTCTTTGTACATGCAATTATTGCCTTATTTGAATCATTCAAAAGTCTTTTTAATGCAATACATAATATTGTTATTATTTCAGGATCATATGTTATATCTGCACCAACTATTAAATCAATTGATCTCAATTCGTCAGGTATATTTGTTTGATTCCAGTCATATTGCATTATTTCACAATTTGATTTAGTATTGTTTAGATTTACATTTGTCTGACTTATTTCAAGTGAATCAAGATCACAATCTGTTAAGTATACTTTCTTTGCAGATAACAAAGCACAACAGATACCAACAATTGCAGTACCTGAACCAAGTTCAAGTACACTTGTATTTTTGTTTATTTGTTGACTATTTAACAAATACTTACAAAGGATCAAAGCAGCTTCCCATGTTCTATGACCAGTTGAACCATTATTTGATATTATATTTGGTGATTCTAATACTTGAATAGGAAATGAAGGATTAAAGAAGTATGTTATAATTGATTTTGAATCAATTTTTGAAGGTGATGAACATATTAAATCAGAATATTTTTCATAGAAAATTTCAGGAATTTCAAGATTATTTGATTCCCATTTATAAAGGAGTTTTCTTGCAAGTTTTAAACGATAATTTTGTGATGGTGATTTTAATGAAAAATTTGATATTTTAACAAAATCTTCTTCAAATAACAAATTAACAACATTTGAATTTGGGTTTGTTTCAATTGAATCAATTGGTATTTGTTGAAGAAAATTGTATATGAACATTTTAAGAAGAAAAGGTGAATGGATATGAAAAAAAATCGATTTCGAAGCAATTGAAGGTTTTCTTAAAGAGGAAATTAAATTGGATTTAAAGTTTTTCTTGAAATGTGTGATACGAGTTTACAAAAAAATACATAAATTACAATGATTTCACTTCACACTTTTTTCATTTCTTTTGTTTAATTGTTTCTTCTTCTTTTTTCTGGTACACAAAGCTTTACAATTTTTTACAAAATTTTCATTTGTTACTCTTCTTTGTTTGAAATTGAAGTGACATTTTGTTGATTTTATGAAACTTTAATTGAAAATTAAAGTTTTTCCGTGTTGTCGATCAGTCGAAAAATATATAAGAAGGATTTTCTCGATAATTTAAAGATGGCATCAACCCCACATTACCTTAATACAAAAGATTTCAATGCAATTTGTTTTCTTTTCGATTCAGCTGTTGAATTTACAGTGAAATTTGTTAAGAAATTGAAATTAAAGTTTTTCAAAAGATCAAAAGATCAAAAATTGAAATTAAAGTTTTTCAAAAGATCAAAAGATCAAAAATTGAAACAATTGAAACAATTGAAACAATGAAAACTATTGAAAATACAGTCACTTTGAAAGTCTTTAAAAATGATTCAAAGGGGGTACTATTGTTAACAAAAATACCTATTGGTAAATCTAATAATATTGGCGATTTATTAGATACTTCTAAAGATGTCATTTATTGGCATGGTATTGAAGATAAAATGATAAGAGAATTGAAATTTGAAGGTGATATATTAGATGAATCATTGACATTAGAAGAACTTCCAAATAATGCAGAAGTTGAAGTTCGTGTTGAATCTTTAAATTATAGAAAGATTAGAAAACATATGATTTCAATTAGAAAAAGTGAGAAGAAAAAGAGATCAAATATAAGACAATTAAAGAAACAAATTGAAAGGTTATCAAGGTTTCAATTAAAGGCATTATTAAGAAAAAATGGTCCTGTTGATAGACAGAATGAGGTAATAAATAAACAATGGGAATGGAATCCAAAGGTAACAACAGTTGCAGTTGATTGTTTTACTGGTGATGTGTCAGAGAATACGTATAGTTATGAAGAAGAATTGAAGAGGAAAGATAAGAAATTTAAGCGTCTTTCAAGTGATAAAGATGATATAAGTGATGATGTTGTAAGTGAGAAGCTTGATTTTGATTCTATGCCGAAAGGATTTGAGAATATGCCACGAAGTTTTGGGTCATAAAGGAAGACATGAGTAGAAGAGACGAGTAGAAGAGAAGAGTATAAAGAGAAGAGTGTAACTCTTCTCTTTGTACGACTGTCTGACTCGCCCTACATCAACCATTAAAACAGTACACTTACTGTACACTTACTGTACACTTACTGTACACATGTAGTGAATATCTACATACAGTGAATATCTACATAAATAGTACCCTTTAATCTCTCTACTATTACTCCTTATCGGTAACCTTTTGAACTGCTTCATATTGTTCCCTTAATCTACGCTGTAACTCTGCTTCAGCTTCCCTCTCTCTTCTTATTCTTAATCTCTCTTCATCATTTATTACTCCTTGTCTTAATGCTTTATGTTCTATCTCTTGTTGCTTATGAACCCATATTATCATAGTAGTAGTGAATGCTATTGACGTCATAAGTGTACCTACTGCTTTCCATGATACAGCCATTTCTATCGATTATCTTGAATTTATTATATCCTTTAATAAAGAACCCCCCTTTCGAATATAAATCATCCAATCTCGTTATTAAGGGACTTGAAAATTCGATATGTTGAATTTACCCTGACTTTAGATTGATTATCGGTATATTTCGACTTTTCGCATTAACCATCTTTCCTTATCATTATATACCTTGATTTGATTGAGTATTTGTGATAAATTTTGTTAAAGAATCGATAATAATGGTAAGTAGGGTATTTAGATTAATCAATTGAATGAATATTAACGAGAATTTTCCTTATTTTGTATGGATTAGTCAGCACAAAGTTCAGCTGGTATTCAAACTCTTTTAGAGGTAAGTATTAAGTGACTATCTATATTTGTGATTATACGAAGTATACTTTGTATACACAGATTGTAGACATGATAAATATGATAAACATTATATCTAACAAATTTCAAAGGCCGAAAAAGAAGCACAAGAAATTGTACAAAAATCAAGATCTTATAGAACTCAAAGATTGAAAGCTGCACGTACTGAAGCATCAAAAGAAATTGATGCTTATAAGACAAAACAAGATGAAAAATTTAATGGATTTATTTCTAAACATTCAGGTGATACTGTTAAATTAGAAACTGAAGCTACAAAGGAAGTACAAACTGAACTTTCTGAAGTTAAATCAGCTTCTTCTAAATCTTCTGATAAAGTTATTGATGAACTTGTTAACACAGTTATTACTCCTACACCTAAATTACATGTCAATGCACAATAATAGGTGATTTAAGATTAATTATACAATTATATATAATCATTATATAAGAATAGATGTTTACATAGACGTAATTATCGAATTTAGTAATCATCATAAGCATTAATTAATCAGCGGCGAACTACCTTACCTTCCGCGCATACCGACACTCCAATACGCCGAAGCTACAACATTACAACTCTACGACACACTTATTTTATACTTGTCCACATTACGCATTTATAAGCATACACATTCTTTAATTATTTATACAGTCATACCCATAACAATGGAGACTGGTTCGAAGGCAACTTCCTCGATAACCACATCAACTATCAAATTACCATCATCATTTAAAATATGTATCACTATCATATTTATCCTTACAATCTTCATCATAAAAGACCTTAAAAGTCTTAAATATCTCCTTAATATTGACTTTAAATCTCATACATCAATTGGTTCACATGCTGCTGTTGCATGTGATGTACCTGTTTGTTCAAGAATAGGTCTCGATATTATCAAACAAGGAGGTAATGCTATAGATTCAACAATTACAACTGTTATTTGTATTGGTGTGGTAAACATGTTCAGTTCAGGTATTGGTGGTGGTGGGTTTATGGTTGTAAGAGAAGCTTCAGGTGATTCTCTTACTTTTAACTTTAGAGAATCTGCACCCGCTGCTTCTCATAAGAATATGTATAAAGAGAATCCTATTGGATCTCAAATTGGTGGTAAAGCAGTCGGTGTACCTGGTGAACTTGCAGGTCTTGCTGCTGCTCATAAAAAGTATGGTTCATTACCATGGGAAGATCTATTTAAACCTTCAATTGAATTAGCAAGATATGGTTTCCCAATGAGTGAAGCTCTTTATACAGCAATGAAATTGTCTGAACCTTTATTGTTTGGCAAATATGCTATTTCCGATTGGCCTTTTCTATGGAATTCAGAAAAACAAAGACCAACGGAAATTGGTGAATTAGTTAAAAGAGAAACGTATGCTGATACTTTAGAAAGAATAAGTAAAGAAGGTATATCTGCATTCTATAATAGTTCTATTACGACTGCTATGGTTAAATCTGCTTCTTTAACAGGCGGTATTATAACAGAACAAGATTTTTCAAATTACTCTGTTATTGTAAAACCTCCAGTTAAGACAACTTATAAAGGTAAAGATGTCATTACAATGGATGCACCTTCAAGTGGACCTGCATTAGTATTAGGTTTAAATATACTAGAAGGTTTAAATTTTGATTCAAGGAATCCTGAATTAAACCCACTTTATAATCATTATATTGTTGAAATGATGAAATGGATATCTGCAGCACGTACTGAACTTGGTGATCAATCAGATATACCAAATACAGAAAGAATACAAGAAATTCAAAGTAAATCATATGCTGATTTAGTTAGAATGAATATATCTGATTCAAAGACATTTCCATGGACTTATTATAATCCATCATATGAGCCAAATCAAGAAAGTGGTACTGCTCATGTTTCTGTATTAGATTCAAATGGTATGGCTGTATCAGTTACAACGACTGTTAATTTGTTATTTGGTGCAAGTGTTCATGATCCAACTACAGGAATTGTTCTTAATTCTGAAATGGACGATTTCTGTGTACCAAGAACAGGTAATGCATTTGAATTACAACCATCTATTTACAATTATATTGCGCCATTCAAAAGACCTCTTTCTTCAACTGTACCAACTATTATTTCACAAGATAATAAAGTACAAATTGTAATTGGTGCTGCTGGTGGTTCAAGAATTGTTACTGCAGTATTTCAAGCATTAACAAGAATACTTGCTATGAATGAAACAATAGAACAAGCTATAAGGTTACCTCGTTTACATCATCAATTATTACCTGAAACTATATTCTACGAAGAACCCTACGAGGACAAGCTTTATAAATCAGTCTTGAATGGGTTCAAGGAAAGAGGGCATAATATAACGAATTTCCGACCTGCATCTGCTATGAATGGTATAGTTAGAGATTTAGATAGTGGGTTAGTTTATGCAGTTAGTGATTGGTGGAGAAAACGTGGAGAAGCTGCTGCTTATTAAGTCAAGTTTACTAGATAATTAAGTTTATTTGACTGTATACTATTGAATAAATACTGTGGGTATAGATGATTTCGGCAGTATGATTATAGATGAGCTCGGCAGTGGTATAACGGTTGATCGTGTGAAGTTATTACTTACCCGGTTTTAAATTTAGAATATAGCAGAAAAAATATAAAGTAGCCCCGAACATAACCACCACAAGGAAAAAAAATTTCATAATCATCATTAAAAAATGGATATCAGCTGGTTATTTGGCGGTAAAAGAAGAGAAGATTTTGGTAACAGTACTGAATCACAATATGGTGAAGTTGGAGGAGCACCTACAGTATCAGGACTTCTTGGTGCAGATGTTGATACATCGAGACTTCAACAATTATCGGGAACAGCACCTGGACAATTAGAATTTCTTGATTTAGAAGGTGAAGAATTAAGTTCATTACCTGGATCAAAAAGTTTATTACCAAGTAGAGGATGGAGTGATGATCTTTGTTATGGTACAGGAGCTACATATTTACTTGGATTAGGAGTTGGTGGAATTTATGGATTTACAGAAGGATTACGTACAGCACCACAAGATTCATCAGCAAGATTACGTTTAAATTTTGTATTAAATTCTGTTACAAGAAGAGGACCATTTTTGGGAAATAGTGCAGGTGTATTAGCACTTGCATATAATGTATTCAATAGTTCATTGGACTCATATAGAGGTGAGCATGATGATTTGAATTCACTTGCAGCAGGAGCACTTAGTGGAGCATTATTTAGATCTACAAAAGGATTTAAACCTATGATTATATCATCAGGATTAATGGCAGCAGGTGCAGGTGTTTGGTGTGGATTTAAAAGGGTTGTTTTGGAGTAGAAAAAATGGTCACTTCCATTACTTATGTATATATTCTCATACTCTATTACCTCTCTTCGATAACTTCTCTTGTCTTTTTGATATAACTGGCTCTTCTACATTCGATTCACCTCTTGCTCCTTTGTAAAAACTTAATGCCAATGTCCCTACTTTATAGATCCCGTAAATAGGTATAACTAAGTATAATAACCATACTTTATTCGATCCAATCAATATACCAAGAATATCACATATCCATGTAACATATATAATATCCCACATATAATCTGTTATACCAGATTTTGATAAATCCATACCTTTATTTGTATCACTTGGACGTCCTGATTTTTCTAACATATACTGTAAAACCCATGATGGTATACTAAAGAAAATGTATGGTTTCAATGTACCAGGACGATGAAGTAGTTTAACACTTAGAATATACAATAAATTGAATATTGCCGAAGAAATATGAAGATTTTTTAAAGTTTGCTTGTTTTTAGCTATTAATTTCTTATCTGCTGCTTTTGCCATGGTGTTGTGATCGAAAGTTAAATGTTATGGTCGAAAGTTAGCATTAACCTCTACATAAGATCAAATGAGATCAAAAGAAAGTATTTTGAATTGTTTAGATCTTGCACAAATTAACCAATGGGATGATATACCTGATAATTCTTTAAATAAGGATTGGAAACCGAAAAAAGGTGATATAAAGATAAAAAGGGAAATACTTATACGTGCATATAATTTACGTCTTAAATTCCCACCTGTTGTATTTTGTTCAGTTGCATATCCTATATTAGGTAATCAGAATCTTACAAATGGTGAACGTGTATTACTTGATGCTGTAAACAGTGGTTATTTAAGAATTGTATATGTATATCCACATAAGGAATCACCTTGGAAGCTTACTATAAGTAGTGACAAGTATATGGATATCATAGATAAGGTAAATAAGGATACCAATTTTGACTCATTTAAAGAATACTTAAAGAAGAATCCTAATGTATCAAGACTTGATTCAAATGATTTAAGCCCTGAAGCCTTTCCTTCTCTTGTACAAGCTGGTTTACTTACTATAAGAAATGGTGAATACTTGATAAGTATACCTAATATTGGTTTACTTGTGCGTACAATTACAGCAGCAAGAACATGGCTACTTAAAAGTGTAAAAGGATCAAGTGGCTCAACGATTGGGTTAACCAGTTTACAAGCAAAATGGAACGTATCAAAGAAAGTTAAATGGGAGCTTTGTTTTGGTATTGATCTTGAATGGATAACTACAATACTTGAAAGTATGGGTTATTTAGATAGGTTATCAACTCCTATTGGTATTGCATGGAGATGGACTGGTAAATTGTAATATATGTGTTAGTAACTAGCCTAATAAGGAAAGTAGACGTGCAATTTTCTACCCAACCACTTAAATGACTATCACTTTAGTAGGAAAAGGCGGTGCAAATATAGTCTTTAAGCATCCAGATTTTAAAGGTAAAGTATTAAGGTTTAGACGTGATACGGATATACCAAATACTGATATTGTTTATGAATTCTTTCAAGATAGCATATTACCTTCTTTGTTGAATGTAGGTATACCTAAATCTGCTATACTTTGTCCTAAAAAAGTACATGTATCGGATTCATTATTTCAAGATGCAAAAAGTATAAGCCATGTAGGTCTTATGAATGATCATAATATACTGGTTATAGATGATTGTTCACCTGATTCTGCTTTAGTAGTATCTTGTAAAGGTAATAGTGAAGTTGGATATTGTTATAAGAGTCGGAAAGTTTGGATGATGTTTAAACCTAAATGGTTATCACAATCACCTAATGCGCCTAAAAATTCAAAAATATGTAGAACGTGTGCATTGCGTTTAATGAAGAATAAAGCACAAAATATATGTCCCTTTCGTCTATTGAACAATCCTGAATTAGAAATACTCAGAGTATTAAAAGAATTCAATGTACCAGAAGACCTAGCAATTGAGTTTAGTAATAAAGCAGCACTTGAGTTAACAAAAACTAATATCCTTAAAGGTTTACAATTGGTACAAAAAGAAGGAGATTTATATGGTATATTATCAAATCAAGAGCTTGATACGAAGTTTCTTATAAGTATGGCTGCAAGAGATTGTAGTTTATTTATATATACAGGTTTTGATGATAATATAAATATCAAGATAACAGATTTTGATCCAAAAGAAATAAGAAAAAAGAAAGAATATTGGTTTAAAATAGAAGAAGAACTTGTTAAAGACAATTGGTATTGCAAAGAAGGGACAGATTGTGGATTAAAAAGTTAAGAACGTACCATTTTTGAACGTTTTTTAAGGTTTTTATCCTTTTCCTTTTGTAAGAATTTTCTTTGTTCATCAGCAGACATTGAAGATAATTTATCTTTACGAGATTGAGCCTTTTCAGAAGCGATTTTCTTTGCACGTTCTTCAGCCTTTTCTTCATCTTCAATTTTTTTCAATTTTGAACGTTCAACGTCACGTACATGTTTTTGTTTTTTAGTAATATCAGCACGGAAAGATTGTTGAGCAAGGAAATCTACCCAATTAACAATTGCATTAATAAGATTAGCTAAACCTTCAGGATCATTACAAGAAGCAGTTAGAATGATCTTTTTCATACCAATATTTTTATCAAATTCTTCTGTACTTGTAGGTTTAACATTAGGCATATCACTAAAAACAAGAGATTTTAAAGAACTTGAATATTCTTCAATTGCCTTCTTAAGAGGAGGATAAACAGTATTTGTAATTTCAGCTTGTTCTGACATTGTAACTAATGTTGATATATCACATTCACTTGTTTTAGTAAGTGATAAAGCATAAGATTCTTCACGTAGTGTTTTCATTTCTAATTTAGATACAATACCAAATATGAAATTAGGTAGAGCTGATCTTGCAGCTTCAGACGGTACAATTGTAACAGTTACTTTATCTTCAGGCATCTTAAGCGATAAAAAGAATGAAAAGACATAATCAATTATAAGCATTGGTAAAGCATGTCTTGTAATAAGTTCAATATCAATTGTTAATGAACGTATATTAAGTCTACCACTTGCATAAGAAAAGAATCTATTACCACTTCCATATCTTATAAGTTTTGTATCACCACCAATTTCACCAACACCTACATGAGCAAATTGATCATTTAATACAGGCACAGCTTTATTTATTACATTTTCAGCAATCTTTTGATTATAGATCTTACCGATTAAATGAATAATGAAATAACTAGCAAATGTTATAATCAAGTAGAATTCAACATCCCAATTATATAAACTTAACCTTTGTCTCCAAGGAAGATTATACAATTCAAGAGGAATTGATTGAGTCATAAGATTATATGTAAAATTAGATAATACTTTCTTTGTAGAATCATCTACATCGAGATAATCCAATGAGTTCTTGCCTTGACTCAATATATTGACTATAAAGGACATAATGACGTAAGTATAAGAAAATCCAAAAAAATATAACTTTTTTTATTGATTATGTAATAACCTTTTTATTACAAGAATATTTGATTGTTTTATTTATTTTTATATTATAGAAGTCAATAGAAAGAAGATATGTTCGATTTGTTAAGGTGGGGTTATTAACTTCCTCGAGATTATGGCGCTATTGCGGCGCTTAACGTTCTTGATAAATTGTAAGCGTTCAAGATATAATTAAAGCGATAGCATTAATCTATTGTCTTGACCCAGAAATAATCATTGACTCAACTCTGCAATAATCTATTGTCTTGACCCAGCATTATTTAACTCCTTCAAACATTTAGTAACAATAAACTTATACAATCCCCATACCTTAATATTTACTCCTTGAGGCTTCGATCCTATCTTCAAATCAATAGGTACAACAATATCTCCTAAACCCATTATTACTTCTAAATTCCTATAAGATTCCCGTACATCTTCCTTAGTAAAGAACTTATCAAGAACTTTCTCAATTCCATAAGTTTTTCTCTTTCCCATACTTAATACCTCTTTGTACTGTTTTAACAAACGTAGTATCAGACGTACCTTATTATAAGCAATCGTAGTCTTTGCAAGTACTGTTGATAGTACCGGATGAGTAAAACGTTGCGCTGTATTCTTCTTTGTTGAATTCTTCTTTGATAACTTAACCGCATTTAAAATCATTGTCACGGGTGTTTCTTCCTGTATATCATAAAAGTTCTCCTTTTCTTTACTACTCAATTCAACTCGGCCATCATTTACTTGAAAAAGGTCATAGTTCTTATTAGACCATGATCCTGTCAAAAATGGTGCTGTTGTATTAATCGATATACTGTTAAGTTCTTTCACTGTCAATACATCCAAATTGGTTTGCCATACAAGATGTCGACAAATCAAAACTTCACTCTTATATATTTCACCACAACCACAATACCATTTATCAACATCTGTCAAATATTTCACTTTTAATTTTTCAATCTCTGCTACTTCAAGACCATTCTTTTCTTTTGCAATTTTTTCCCATTCAATTTTCAACTTTCCTAAAAATGAAGCAGGAGCAAACAAAGTTTGAAGACCAACTCTAGCACATTTTAAATCATAAACATAGCAAGTTAATGCACCATTAAAAATACTGTAAAGAATTTCATCCATACGTGTACATAAATGACTCTCAGTTATATCATTTAATTCACTCCCCCACATGCTTCTTACTCCTTCAACTGATTGTAAATAACACATACTCTTCTTTGATGATCTGGCATAGAAATCCCATAAACTTCTCTTATAAAAATGATACCAAACCCATGCCCATGTCTTATGTAAATCATTGTCGTAACAAAACTTATACATATCATTAATACACCTCTTATATGTTTCATCAGGTGTTTCACTATCTTCCAATTTGAAAAATTTAGGATGATATCTAAAATGTCCTTTCATTTTTTCAACTACTTGATCTAACATAGCAAGATGATCTTCTTCTCTTTCTTTCTTATACCTTTTTTCTGGTAAACATGAACAAGTATCACTATCTTGATGTGAAGGAGGTCTATCAGATTTTTTTGCTGCAAAACAAGGACTGAAATTATCTATCACTGAAAGATCAGGGTGAAAAGATTCATAAGGAAATGAAGGAGTTTTCTTAAACACATTTACTTCTTCCATAAATTTTCCATTCTCTCCTAAACAAACTTGAATTGGTATATCTTTCCAAACATTTTCAACTTTATGTATATACTTGTACTCTGTAGTAGTTAAGACAAGCAAAGGTCTAATCCTTTCTGACTTTAAATATTGTGCCATTTTTTCAATAAGTAGAGATTCAATGTTTCGAGGCAAATCCATAAAAAACTTCTTAATCTTTCGACAAACACATATCAATATTGGATACCAATCACCTTTGTATTCTGCTAATATTGTAGCAAGAAATACACCTTCTTTATTTGGTTTAGACAAATCTATACAAAGATGTGCAGTGTATCCTTTAAAAAAATCAATAAATTGTGAAATCGCAATAGCTGTACAATCAAGTCCTAGAATTTGGAGAGGAATCATTGAAACTAAACTTTTTCCTTCAAAAATATTATTTGCAACACAAAACTTAGCAGAAATTGCATCATTTTCATGAAATCTCCAAAGTTTAGAGTTTTCATTCACTACCATGTCAACGACTTTTCGTGTTGGAATATTTAAGAATGCATCCTTCAATTCTGTAGATTCTTCAATACACAATTGAGTAAACAAGTGAAAATTGGTATTTGGAGTAATTTTCAAGCGCTCTTCAAGAACTATCATAGACTTCTTATACGAATCAGAATAAACATGACACTTATGAGAATAAGTCAGACGAACTTTATCAGTATTCATTTTATAAGATAAAATCATCTCGAAATCACATTTCCTAAGATCTTTAACACTTGTATTATAGATAGTAAATGATTCATTTTCACTACCATTTCTACTTAAATGTAAATCAAGAATATCCTTATCAAGTATTACAGGATCAGCATCTCTAGTATGAATAGTTGCCTCAAATGATGGTGCAAATAATATATCATCAACACAACGCATTTGCAAAATTATCATACTCTGTCTGTCTTTCGATAAATTTGAGACTTCAAATTTGTAGCCTGTTGCATCCTCAATTTCATGTACTAAAGATTCTAGATATCTAATAATACCGCCTTTCGCCAAAGAAGATGTAGCACCGACTAATGTATTTCGAGTAAATTCAATATCAATAGACATATCATCCGTAGAATTTGAAGATAGAAGCTCAAGAACTTCTTTAAAATCTTTAGCTTCAACAACACCCCAATCTTTCACAAACTTGGTAAAACATTTCCTTCTAAACCCATAGTTACAATGTAAAGCCTTATCTCTCTTCGATGCAAGTGATTCATCGGATTTTACATTTTCTAAAGTAAAATGTTGACCGTCTTTTCGATGCTTCTTTGTCACCGGCAACTCCAAAGGTGACTCAAGTATATCCAAGTAAAGAGAAGTTCTTGTATTATCGTTAAATGAGTCCTTTCTTTGGATAACATTTAAATCAGAGCTAGAAGAGCAAGAGCCTTCCTCAATTCTAGGGCGCTTCAAACTTCCACTAGTATCTCTTATAGATGTATCCCTGTCACCATTACAATCCGATATATCAATTATAATAGGTTCTGAAGGTCTATTAAAAGATACAGGGGTTAAAGGACCTTGAATAGCCTGTAAAGATCTTACAGGAGTAAAATTTGCAGAGTTTTGAAACCCAGGCTTAATATATCCACCAGAACCAATTTGGACTAGTTGATTATTATTATTCAAAAGGAACGTGTTACCAGTAGCAGGATCGAATTGAACAGAAATTAAATTTACAGTCTTCTGAATACTAGGAGAAACCGGTGTTAATTGCTGGAATTGCTGCGAATAGAAATTCTGCTGGTTATTTATAAGCACTTGCTGATTGTTCTGTTCAGGAGAAAAATATGAAAATGATTTATTCAAATTCTGCTGAGACATGTTAGTGAAAGAATATTGCTTGTTCAAACCAATTGGCACGTTGCCATTATTACCTGTATTCATAAATGCTGTAGGAACTGTACCCATAGTGTTCATTGGTACACCGTTCATAGGCATATTATTAATAGGTGTTGCACCCATAGGCATGGTGTTCATTGACATACCATTCACAGGCATTCTCATTGGGACGTTATTCAAGTTATTCATAAGCATATTGGTCATTGGCATGGCACTCATATTACCCATAGAAATATTGTTCATAGGAATATTATTCATTGCTGCCTTATTAATAGGCAAATTGTTCATATGCATGTCATTTCTTGGTACAGGGTTCATCGAATTCATAGCGATCGGTGCCGAATTCATAGGCACCGTTGTATTCATCGTGTCACTAGAATTAGCTGTATATCCGTGAGGTAAAATGGGTCTAAATGACATACCAAGTTTAAGTTAAAATCGATTATTTGGTTATTTTATTGATCAGCTGCTTTCAAGTGAAAAAAAAGGAAGAAAAACAAGTTGACGCGAGTGTGATACGCGATAATAGAACACGCTAAGATTGAAAGATGTTACTATGGAAACTAAATACCTCCTTAATTAACTAACGGTTATGAAATTATGAGCCGCACTTTGCATGTGATGTCAATTGTTGTTCAAATATATCTGCATATCATGCAAATCGTATAATTATATAATAACTTATATACCAAATGAAAATTTATACATGGGAACATGAGCAGTTTAAATAGCACAGTATTTCTGTATGTTTGGATGTAGAAATCATCACATATGAAACTATACCTAAAACTCATAATCTGTGGTATCTTCCTTCTCAATCTCTAGTTCGGATGATTCATACCTTGAAACTCGATCGTTATAGTCACTAGAATCCCAATATTTAAGCTCAGATTCATCTCTTTCAGGGCCAAGATAATCTTCAGTAAATGAAACAATATTCTTATACAAGGCGTTAGCAGGCGTATCTTCATCATCTTCATCATCATGCTCATCATGCTCATTACTTGCGAGTATCAAAGAATATATACCGTCTTCTGGATCTCTTTCCACTAATTTAAACATTGCATCTATTGTATATGCAGATCTGTACAAGTTTATCCCATTCGGTCCATCACAAAACTCAGCCAAAAGATGATTCATCTCCTTTGTAGCTGTCAGTCCTCGATAAATACAGGTTAAATATTCTCTAAGAGCTGTAGAGTATGTAAAAAAATTCGTATCATGAGCTGGAGGACATAGGACTTTTCTTATAACACTTCGCTCGTTTATTATCGCGTCCAATTCATTTAAGTCCAAGGGTCTACAAACTCTTTTAGAACTTGTCTGATAATCTTGTTCCTTACTCTCCATAACATCAATCACATCATACATTAAAGCTCTTGATAATTTCTCTATATGATCCATATTATCCTCAGATATACTAGAAGTACTTGTATCACACCCAAAATAATCAGATCTCAAAAACGGTGGTTCAAGATGCCTTGAAATAGATGCCACAACCGCATCATTCATATCACTCTGCCATATAAGATGTGAGCAAACCATCAAATCACTGTTCTGTATTTCCTTACATCCACATACCCATTTCTTAACATCAGTCTTATACTTTACAATCTCATCTAAATGTCGTTGATATTTTAGTTTATGGGTCCTTTCCATTTTTTTCTTACCTTCGATAGTTCTTTTCCATTGGTCTTCAATTTCAGATCGCCAGTGACTATTCACTCCAAATTTTCTAATACCAGCTATACTCTTTTTCAATGTGTTTATATACTTAGGTATTTCTTCGTGAATAGCATTGTACAGTATATTGTCTAACCTATACATTTCCTTCTTTTTTAATACAGACTCTTGAATAAATTCACAACTTGCCCTACAATCTCTTCTGTTCATGTAGCTAACAAACGGCTTAGAAGATCTTGCATATGCATCCCATTTGTCTTTCTTATAAAATTCATACCATAAATAAGACCAGTATACATGTAAGTCATTTTTATAGCAAAACTGATACATCTCATTAACGCATCTTTCATATACTTGTTCTGCTGATTCCTTGTACTCTTCTGGACATAACCCTGGATGATACATAAAATGTTCATTTACCATCTGAGTAACAAATCCTACTAAAGAAGTATTAAATCCAGGTCTTTCAAAGTCGTAACGATATCTTTTTCCGCATGAGCAAAATTTATAATTAAAATGTTCTAAAGGTCTGTTAGTATTCAGACAGCCAAAACAAGGGGCAAAGTTCTTAATAATTGATAATCCTTCTTCGTTTGACTTGTAAGAATCATATGGACTATGCATGTTTACTAAATCCAGTGTCAATCTATCTAGAAAATCTAATGAATGGCAATAAGCGGATATATCAGGCCAGATCTTTTTCACTTCATTTCTAAGATAATTAAATGACTGTGTAACAAAGTGTAATGGATTTATACGATATTTCTTCAAATACCCAAGAAGATGTTGAATAAACTTAACTGTATGAATCTCTAAGACTTCTTCATTATTTTGAGGCCTAATAAACCCAAAGATAATAGGATGCCAAGCTCCATTGTACTCACCAAAGACTGTAATGACTTGCATTCCTTTCTTGATTGTGCTACACTCCGACTGTACATAAATATGTTGAACACCATTCTTAAAAGCTTTAATGATAGGTTTAATAGCAAAAGCAAAAGTATCATTTAGTGAGACAGATGATTCAACTATTTCAATAAGTGCATCATTTAATATTGATTCTTCAATAAGTACAAACTTAGCAGATGCAATCTCATTATCATGATACCTCCAACATCGCTTGTTAGCTTCTGTAAAAATATCCACAATTGTACGTGTAGGAAGATTTTTAAACGCATCTGTAATACTTTTAGGTACTTCTTCCTTACGACATATAGAAAGAGCATTCTGAAAACTATACTCCTTATGCTGCTGAGCAAACTTTGTCATTACATCTAAAGCGTTCATATATGACGACGTATATAAATGACATTTGTGAGAATATACAACGCGTATAGAAGAACTAGGCTTTATATACCATAATCCTATTTCCGAATAACAATTCTGATACCCAACCATTGATGTATCATCAGATGTATACTGTTCTGTATCAATACAACCACTAGTAGGAAATCTTCTCTGTATATCATTAGTAGTATCAATAGGACACTGTGGTATATCATCATCTCTGAGCTCCATATCAGATGAAAATAAATAATTGTCTCTACACTTTAATCCCATATAAACAGAATTATTACTTGTCGTTGCTTCGCATATAGCAAACTTATATCTTGTAGCTTCTTCAATCCTTGATTTAATATATTCTAAATATACAAACAAACCTAAATCATCTTTTCCATATAGCGAATGTATAGACGATCTATGTTGATCAGGTACATAATATGAGCGAACATGATCATTAAATTTTTCCAATGTTACCAAATCAGCTTTGAATTCAACATCAATTGACATATCATTGTCAATATTTTTAGATATGTACTGAAGAAATGGTTTGAGAGTTAACACAGAAAAAGCACCCCAGTCCTTAACAAACTTAACAGCGTGGGTTCTACGAGCTGCAGCTTTACATTGTGTAGCTATGTCTCTAAAACTCCCAGTACAATCATCACAAATACTACTTTCAAGAGTGTACTTAGACGGCGTTTTCTGGTTCCCACATGCACAGTGGGTTACATAACTATTTCCTCCTTTGAGTTTAACTTTCGTTGGAGGAATTTCATTCACCTTTACAGATTGATCAAATTTTAAATTATTCAAAGTACGTATATTTGAATCATTCGTAAATGCCATAAAACAAGGAGCTGATAAATCACACGTCTTTGATTCAAGTTTATGTTGTGCTTTTAGAGAAAAGCAATCTTTCGAAATCTGTGGTTTATAAACATTTGAGTTATTGTTGTTATCTTCTTCTTCAGATGATATATAAATTTCATCTACACTAGGCATGAAACGACCCATATTTCTTCTTCTAGCTACATTTTTTGGGTTTGTAGGTTTAGACATTTCTTATAAGATTGAGTTGAACGCGACGATCGTGGTTCACGCTATTAAAAGCTGCGCGTGAGCCGCATGTCGCGTGTCTTATCTATTGCTATTCAAATATCTCAGCATTTTATATTTTCCTATAATTATATAATAATTTATATACCAAAGTGAAAGTTTCCACACAGCATTATAAATGACTGAAATTTCACATCCTTCAAGTATGAGTAGATCTGGAAATCATATCATAGACACCGTTCATGGGATAACTATATCTTCATAGCTATCTTCATATTCATCTGTCAATTCAGATGGTTCATAGGATAAAAATCGACAACTATGTTTGCTGTCATTTTCGTGCTGAAATTCAGATTCATATTCTTCAGTAGAGCGATAGCCTTGAGTGAATGCGACAATATTGTTACACAAAGCAACTGCATCTTTATCCTCATCTTCTAAAGTATCTGTACCATTTATGATATTATCTATGATGCCATGTTCAACAAATTCACTCAGTATTTCTAACGCTTCTCCGGATTTGTACAAACCTCGCCCATAAACTCCATCGCAAAACTTAGACATAAGCTTATTTATCTCCTTTGTAGATGACAATTTTCGAAAAATTAAGATTCTATATTGTTCAACTGCAGCAAAATATATAGAGGGGTCTGTAGTATAAGACACTTTATCTATTCTGTCTTCCATATATTCATCCTTTTTTACTATATCCTTCAATTGGTTTAAGTTTAAGGCTCTAAAAACACCTTCAGTACTTGATTGTTCATCTTTCCGAATAGTTTTCATAATATCAATCAGATCATAAATTGAAATTACTGCCAGATTCTCCTTATAAGCTTCAAATTCTTCAGATATACTAGAAGTGCTTATATCACGCCCAAAATACTCACTTCTCAAAAACGGTGTTTCAAGATGCCTTGAAATTGATGATACAACCCTATTATTCATATCACTCTGCCATATAAGATGTGAGCAAACCATCAGATCACTGTGCTGTATTTCTTTACATCCACATACCCATTTCTTAACATCAGTCTTATACTTCACAATTTCATCTAAATGTCGTTGATATTTTAGCTTATGGGTCCTTTCCATTTTTTTCTTATCTTCGATAGTTCTTTTCCATTGGTCTTCAATTTCAGATCGCCAGCGACTATTCACTCCGAATTTCCTCATGCCAACTATATTTTCTTTCAATTCAGCTACATGCTCAGGGATATCATCATGAATTGTGCTATATAGTATATGGTCTAACCTATACAATTCCTTCTTCTTTAACACATAATCTTGCATAAATCTACAGCGCCAACCGCAGTCAATTTTGTCCATATAGCAAACAAATGGTCTTACAGATCTTGCATATGCATCCCATATGTCTTTCTTGTACCATTTGCACCATAAATGAGACCAGTATGAATGTAAATCATTCTCATAACAAAATGAATACATCTCATTAACGCATCTTTCATATGTTTGCTCAGCTGTTTCTTTGAAATCTTCAGGGGCTAATCCGGGATGATACATAAAATGTTCTTTTACCTTCTCAGAAACCGTCCTTTCAAAAGACATATTGAGCGTATAGAGTTCACGGCCAGCTGTATACCTTTTTCCACATGAACAAAATGTATAATCAAAATGCTCCACAGGTCTGTTATCGTTTATACAACCAAAGCAAGGAGCAAAGTTTTTAATAATTGATAACGCATTGTCGTTTGACTTATATGCTGAATAAGGTTTATGCACACGTTTTAAATCGGTCTCTATTCTTTCTGGAAGATCCAATAAAGAGAGATAAACAGAAATATCAGGCAAGATCTCTTTCACTTCATTTCTCAGATAATCAGGCAATTGTGTAACAAAATATAATGGGTTTATGCACTTTTTCTTCAAATATAAAAGTATTTCTTTCACAAAATTAACCTCCCTATCCCTTTCGAGCGCATAGCCATAGTTGGATCTTACAAACCCGTAAATCATAGGGTACCAAACTCCATCGAGTTCACCAAAAATCTTAACAATTCGCATCTTACTGTGAGTCTTTGCGTATACTGATTGTATACAAATATGTTTAATACCTTGTTGAAAAACGCTAATAAATGGCTTAATGGCAAAAGCAAGAGAATCGCATTGAGCGTCATATGTTTCAATCATTTCAATAGAGGTATCTTTCAAAATTGATTCTTCAATAAGTACAAATCTAGCAGATGTAATTTCATTGTCATGATATCTCCAACAAAGCTTATTAGCTTCTATGACAATATCCACAACAGTGCGCGTAGGCAAATTCCTATAAGCTTCTCTGATTTGCTCCAAAACATCTTTGGTTCGACAAATTTTCAAAATCATTTGAAAACTAAGACTTTTATTCTTCTCTGTAAATTTTTTCATTACTTCCAAATATTGTATATATGAGGATGTATAGAGATGACATTTATGAGAATATGCAATACGAAGAACATCTAAGGATTTAATATACCACAGTCCTATATCCGAATAACAATTTTGATATCCAATCATGGATGTATCTTCAGAAACATAATACTCCCTATCAAAATCATCGTAAGGATCTAACTTCTTCAATATATCTTTATTTATATCAGTTGGACGATGCGGAATACCTTCATCATAAAGTTCCATATCGGGGGAAAATAAATAATCATCTCTGCACTTTAATTTCATGTAAATAGTCCCAGACTCAACCTTTACTTCACATGTTGCAAACTTGTATTTAGTGGCTACCTCAATCTTTGATTTGATATATTCTAAATAGCCAATTAAGCCAAGATCGATTATATAAGTGTTAGGGTATCTACATAACACGTCTTCTAAGTCAATCTCAGATAAACGAGCATTTTCGGCAAATCTATTTGGTACTATGAAATCAGTTTTGAATTGCAGATCCATAGACATATCATTGTCGGTATTCCTAGACAAACATTCAAGAAGCGACTTGAAAGTTGGTACTGTAAAAGCACCCCAATTTTTAACAAAATTAACTGCTTGTTTTCTTCTAATTGATGCTCTAGATTTTGAATATACATCCATTGAAGCTCCGATACAATCGTCACATGTTCTGTTTCTAGCGGTGAAGTCATAGAGATCTTTCTTCTTCAAACAATCCCGACATCTTAAAAATCTCTTTGGCCCTTTAAGTTTAGTCTTTGTAGGAGGAACTTCATAAAACTTTTTACACTGATCATATGTTGAATTATTCAAGGTACGTACACTTGAATCATTCGTAAAAGCCATAAAACAAGGAGCTGTAAATTCTTGTATTTTCAACGACTTTTGATTATCACAAGCATAAAATCCTTCATAAAGAGAATCATTCAAGATTGGTATTTTATAGATCATTTCGTTATTATCTTCATCTTCAGTTGATTCAGTTGCGCGGTTTGGCTCATCATTGTATAAGTTTTTTCCATAAATTGGACGGGTTATACGCGTCAAAACTGCAATATCTTCGCCATCAGTTTCTAACTCTGACTCAGTAAGATGAGACATTCTTTCGAATATGAGGTATGTCAAAATTGGAGATTGTGATTCACATTATTGTGAAATATTTTACGAGACGCAGTCAAAATGTGATATCTAAATTACCAGAATGTGATTTGGCTTAAGGTCGAACTGGATTTTTAATATAAGATACGGATCGTCCGAATCTAGTGCATCACCTTCCGTATGCGGTAAATGTAAACACCAAATATAGTTGTATCAAAGTTATAGTAAATTTTAATTGCATATATCGTACTCATAATTCGTCATTTAATCTATTGTAACATTTCTTTATTCATACCAATCCTATCATCACTACTCAAAGCAAAAGCGTTTCAACCGTTTGCACTACTTTTAACTATTTTGTTTTGAATAATATCTTTTTTCATTATCCCAAGTTCTTGAGAGTAAACGCTCCTGCTACTAAGAAAGTTTATATTCTATCAAATTGCTACGAAACTGGTAGAATATTCACAACTTTTTTCTTTACCGAATACATTCATAAGCTACAGATCTACGATGAAATTTTTATATTTCTCTGATGCAATTTTTCATTGTTTGTACAATTCTTATTCTGCTTTATATTAAATAAGGCATTTCTGCATAATTAACAAGGCTTTCAAGAATGAATAAGCTTCTAGTCACTTAGTTTGCGCCAATAAATTGTTGGGATACAACTGATGTAAATCCTTCCTCACTGCTTAAAGGATTGGTCAAAGATACTACATAAACTGTACGTACAGCATAGGTACCGTCATTGATCTGAGTATAAAGCTCTTGAGAAATTCCAATAGGTGTCAATGGGTAAGCACTTCCCTTTCCAGGGCATGGTTCACTGGAAGCTCCACAGTCAAAACCAGCTCCTCCAATACCAGTCCAAACATTTACATTAGCTGAGACATCAGTACGGGAAGTTACATCAAGTTGGTTTTCAAATTGAGTGTAAGATGAACTAATATTTTGGAATCTAATAGCCTCAATCAAAAATGCTACAGTTCCTTGAGCAGGAACCCATCCTTCAATAACCCAAGAAGACTCACTATCAGTAAAGGTGTTGTCATATCCTAAACCAGTAGAAGAAGTCTCGAGGTTGGTATACTCACGATTAAGAATATATGAATTGCTTAAAGTTTGCAACTTAGAAAGAGGAAGATCATAAGTAGTGCAAGTTAACTGAGCAGCAACTTGAGGGCAAGTAAGTGGTGACTCTTCAGGCATTGGAGATCCAGAAGCTGTAATTTCAGGGTACTCGACATTGGAGCTAGAAGCAGCAATTTCAGGGTATTCTGCGTTAGATCCAGAAGCTGCGATCTCAGGGTACTCGACATTGGAGCTAGAAGCAGCAATTTCAGGGTATTCTGCGTTAGATCCAGAAGCTGCGATCTCAGGGTACTCGACGTTGGAGCTAGAAACAGCAATTTCAGGATATTCTGCGTTAGATCCAGAAGCTGCGATCTCAGGGTACTCGACATTGGAGCTAGAAGCAGCAATTTCAGGGTATTCTGCGTTAGATCCTACAGCCCTTTTGCCGTTAACGTCAAGTGAAGCAGCAATTAAAGTAGGTGTTTCAACAGTAATTACACTGTTTACGGTTGAGGTCTCAATTGTTGGTACATCATAGTTAGACCAAGCATAAACTACACCGTTAGAAGGTGTAAGAGCAGGAGAAGGAGTATAAGTGACAGCGACAGGGTCACACTTATAGCAATAAGTGTCAGATACTACACCAACGGTAGGAACACAGTCAGAGTAGTATGTTGCCAATAATGGTTCAGCAGCAGAAATGAATGCTTTTCTGAATAAAGTGGTAGTGGCAAGTTGAGGCTCACTAAGGAATACGGTATTTTGGGACATGCTGTAAAGAAAATATAGATGAATTACTTGTTTTCAAGTTTAGATATTCTTTTTGAAAAAAGAAATGCGTTGGGTTTTATATAGCTTCTTGGTGAATTGTAGATTGACATGTTTTTTACCGATTCATCGGACGCGTCATCTCGCATCAAACTCGTAATACTACCAGTCCACTCGGTTTTTGCACTCTTTAAACCCTTATAGTATTGCGGTTGTAAATCCTTCTATCGTTAAAAAAACATTTTTATGCATTTTAAAAAAGTATACAATTTTAGCTACCTACGGCTTGTTGTGGACTATATTGTATACGTAATACGTAGCCGGATTTATCTTAGCGAGTGGATCTCGCAAATGTGATCTATTTTTAATTTCTGTAGAAGGCTTGCCATCTAACGCAAGAAGAAATTTAAACCACAATGTAAAAAGGTAAAGAATATTTTGATGTCAAAAAGAGAAAATCTTGAATAAACAATTGTGTTGCAGGTATTATGAAGATTTAAACCAATTTTCAAAGCCACTTTTTAGGTTGTTGAACTTTTCAGAGATCAAAAATGGCTCAAATTAGTGTAGAGATTTTCCAAAGATGAATAACCTATATGACAGATTTGTTTATGGATTACGTTATCTTATAAAGTGTAGTGGAGTTTAAGCGTAATGCTAGAAGGCCTCATCAAAAATAAAAAGATCAACATTTTTACTGCCAAATATTATACTTTCAATCTCCTCTTTAAACAAATAGCTTAGCCATATTTAACTAATTATTTTTCATGGCATTAGGATGTTTTTTCAGATGCGTATCCATTCACAAGATACACTTTACATCTCGCAATTTTCATGATACACAAAAATTATGTTCACCGTTAATCAAGAAATCATTATATTAACAAAATATTTAAGTTTCGCTTATTTTTATTTTTTTTTTATTTTATGAGCGTTTTGGATATTTTTGTAGGTTGTAACACGTTGGGAATTTTCCGTCATGATCACTTTCCTAATTTGGACTAATCAGACTAATCTAAAAAAAATGTAACACAGAGAAGCATATTTTACTGTATATTAAAAATTATTATATAGGATAAAGTATTATATACCTAATAATCACTTTCATCTTCATGTTCTTCTTCACTAGTCAAATCTGTTGACTTATACTGAAATATACCCAATGAAGGGTCTTTACCATCAACTAATTCACATAAAGGAATATTAGACCTAATTCCTGCTGCAAATTCTGCTATATTCCAAAATAATAGCGTACCACAATCATCATCATCAGGTAATGAGGTTTCTTCTAAAAATGATTCGATACTGTTATCAAAAATCTCTTCAAGTGCAGTAACATCCTCGTAAAGACCTATACCATTTATACCATCACAAAATTTCGACAAAAATCGGTCAATTTCTTTTGTAGATTGAAGTCCTAGACAAAATATATTTTTGTAGTCCTTGAGCACAAAAATATACTTAGATATCTTTTCAAAAGCAGACATATTTTCAGAGCCATCATCAGTAGGTGAATTCGAACCTTCAGGTTCTATACGAGCTCTTTTCCGTTCACTTTCTTCTGAATCTGTAGATCTTTGCCTCACATTCTCCATATCGAGTTCTTCATTAGATATTTCATTTGAACGCACTTCATTACCAAAATACGGAGACCTTATATATGGTGCTTCTGTATGTCTTGTGATAGAATTAACTATATCACTATTTAACTCATAACAACCCGTTTTCCATACAAGATGTGGGCAAATCCATAAATCACTTGCTTGAATATCAGGACACTTACATGACCAAGTTTTAGTATCCGTCTTGAATCTTTCAATACTCTGTAAAAATTTATTATACTGAGTTGGTTTAGTTTCAAGGTCTCTTTTCTTTGTCACAATCTTTGTCCATCCTTTTACAAGCTCGGATTTCCATAATATATTCTCTTCACTGCTAAGACCATCTCCATTAAAATCATTTATAAACTTTGGTAATCCCTTTTCAAGAAGTGTATATATTGAGTGATCAAGTCTAAAGCAATGGTTTAAATCTAAGAAATCATAGTGGACTTCTGATTTAGATGACATATATGACGCATATACACTTGATGATGTAGCATATAAATCCCATTTTTCTTTCTTATAGCAATGACACCATAAGTAAGACCAAACAAAAGATAAATTTTTAGTTATACAAAAACTGTGCATTTCATTTGCATAAATCTGTCGAATCAGTTCTGGTGTCTTTTTACATGATTCAGATGATAAATAAGGATTAAACCTTAAATGTCCCATCATTTTCTTCATGACCTTATCATTAAGATCACTCGAGATTGCACCTACCTGTTGCCCAGCTGATGATTCTTGATCGAACGAACCCAAAGGTTTGCCCATGATAATCGACAATTCAGGATCTTCATAGTTATAATCCTTGTATGTCTCATACAGTGCACTTATACTATAACCCAAAACTCGTATAAACTCGTATAAAGAAAGTCTAATAGTTGTTTCAGGCCATACAGTCTTTACTTTAACAATAAAGGGATTGAAAATTTCTGAAAGAAAAAATCTTGGCTTTATATCTTTTTTGCGCAAAGAACTAAAAAGATTTTCAAGAAACTCCCCAATTTTGGCATCAGTAATTTCATAACCAGGTTGAGCATTTATAAACCCATATGCAAGCGGATACCAACTACTATTGCGTTCAGCAAATACTGTATAAGTAGTGGTTTCATAATGGAACCTTTCATGTGAAAGTATACACATATGTTCTAGACCATTTTTGAAAAAATTAAGAAAAGGTTTCACAACAAATGCTAGAGTATCACAATCTTCAATAGGCATGTAAATCATTTCAACAGGTGCATCTTGCAATAGTGACATCTCATAAAGCAAGAACTTAGCTGATACCATTTCATTGTCATGGTACCTCCAGCAAAGTTTATTTGCATTTGTAACAATATCCGCAACAGTACGAGTTGGTACATTCATAAATGCATTCTTTATTTGGTCAGAAACATTTGCGCTGCTACATATTTTCAAAACTTCTTTAAAACTGCACTGTTTATGCTTTTTTGCAAACTCTGTCAATATATCAAAACTTGACATATAATCCAAAGTATATATATGACACTTATGAGAATATACAATGCGCACTTTATTTGTACGTCTCATATACCATAATCCTATATCTGAATAGCAATTCTGGTATCCAAGATTTGATGTATCTTGAGAAACATAACTTTCTACATCAAACCACTTCATTCCCTTATATATTCTTGTTACTTCATCTTTAGTATCAACAGGTATCACTGGTCTATCTTGATCAATAAGTTCCATATCAGGTACAAATGCATAATTATCTCTACATTTCAATCCAATGTAAACGGTAGACTTGGTTACTTTCCTATCACAAACAGCAAATTTGTACTTTGTAGCTACCTCAATCTCTGACTTAATATACTCTAAATAATCAAAAAATCTCATATAATCTTTGTCAAATTCGATGTATTTGGAGATACCAGATTTTTCATTCAAGCGACAGATCTTAGCCTTTTCCAAAAACGAATTACATAAAATCTTATCAGAGCTGAATTCAATATCAATTGACATATCATCATCCATATTCTTGCTTAGATACTCAAGTGCTTGTTGCAATGTTGGCACAGTTACAACACCCCAATTCTTAATAAATCTCGCAGCATGTCTTCTATGAAGAGACGCCTTAGATTCGGTATTAAGATCACTCAGGTATTCTAAACAAGCATCACAAATATTGCTTCTACGAGAAAAGCTGTAGATGTTTCTAACCTTTTGACAATTAAAGCATTCCAAGCGACTTTTATTATGAATCTGTTTCTTTTTAGTAGGTGGAATCTGACGCAATTTATCATTGTCAAATACTGACTTGCTTATAGTATACATAACTGAATAATCAGTAGATGGTGTAAAATATGGTACCGGTACATCTATTGTTTCGGCCCATTCACTAGAATGACGTGTATTTTCACGTGATACAGGTATTCTAGATGTTTCATGTGTTTCGTTATCAAGTATTGTACTTGACTCATTAGTTGATTGATAATCTAAATCTTGATTCTCCATTCTAAATTAGAAATTAGAAATTTCTTAGTGGTGTCGAACGCGACGATCGTTGTGCATGTAACCTTAACTGTGAACTGATTATCAGCCGCACTAAGTCAAAGGAAATCTATCTTTCGCGTGTCTAGATAACGGTTATTAATAAATGATTATTATAATAAATATATCATAATAGAGATATTCATTTTAGCTATTCATTTTACCTATCTTTGACTTAGCTTATACATACTTGTAGTATATGTTGGCTTAGAGATTATACAGTGTAGTCTGTTATATGTACCAGCATGATAACACATAGTCTCATATACCTAATGTTCATTATCATCGTCCGTGGATTCTTCTGCTGAACTATCTGTAAATAGATCTTCCCAGATAATTCCAATACTCTCATCAGAACTATCGCTATCGTCCTCTTCACTATCCTCATCTGCTACTTGAAGCACTATGCCTGTCGCAAATTCTGCAATGTTCCTAAATAAATCAGCTGTTAAAAATCCACCTCCAGCTGCTGTTTCTTCTATAGTAGATTCCATGGACATATCAATCACTGCTTTTAATATATCCATATTTTCATACAAAAAGATGCCATTACTTCCATCACAAAACTCGGATAAAAAGTTATCTATTGCCTCTGTAGGTTTATATCCTCTACAGTAAAGTTCATAATACAGTTTAAGAACTTCAATGTACTTAGAAACCTTTTGAACTGGAGAAATATCTTCAGTTTCCTTGTTGTTCAGAGTAGCCTTTGGCTTAAAAGACGTATCATTCGAAGACGGTAACCGTATAAATGGTGGGTAAATGTGCCTTGTGATACCAGAAAATGTGCTTTCATCGTTCCAAAGATCCTTTCCTTTATATACAAGATGCTTACAAATTAGTAGGTCAGAATGATGAATCTCATCACATCCACATACCCATTTTTGAACATCTGTGTTATATTTAATGACATCATGTTTAAGTTCCTTAAATTCTAATCCCTCCTCAGTTGTATCAGTTTCAGACTTCTCTATCAATTCAACATTCGTAAGACAAAATTTTCTCAAACTAGATTTCCATTTCGTAAATTCTTTATTGCTGCCTGAATAAAGTTCATCTATAAGCATAGGTAAAGCTTTGACCACAACAGTGTACATTGAATGATCAATTCTCCAACAGCAATCCGGTTCTAAATATTCCCTACATAATTCTTCCCATTGAACACTTGTTTGCATAGACGAATCCATATAAGTAACACATGCATTTGCCGATTTATCATATACACACCACTCCTCTTTATTGTAAATGTTATACCATAGCTGAGACCATGACTCATGTAAATTATTCTTATAACAAACTTTGTAGATCTCATTAACGCATCTTTTATACCTCTCTTGTGGTGTTTCTTTACAGGATTCCGGCACAGCTCCAGAACAGTACTTTAAATGACCGATGCACAACTGCAGGAGTTCATAACGCAACCAAAGGTCGGCATTCCGGTTTGTTCTATAATTGTACCTCTTCGTGCAGGAACATCTAGAAAATTCAAGATGTCCTTGTGGTCTGTTGTCACTCAAACATCCAAAACAAGGTGAAAACTTTGTAATAATTGATAATTCGGGATCTTCAGATGTATACTCCTCACATATACCATTCATAGCTGTTGTAGCACTATTAATATGCAAAAATGAGTCCTCTATTGGAATATGTGGTTTTGAATCAGGCCAAACAGCCATTGCTTCATCGGTAACAAAACTAATTGAATCAGTTATAAAAAATGTTGGATTTATACCTTCATTTTTTAGATATTCAAAACTCTTTCTACAAATATGGTTTACTGTCATATAGCAGATTTGATATCCTCGGTGAGCTCTTACAAGCCCATAAACAAGAGGATACCATCTACCCTTATCTTCAGCAAAAATATATTGTCTCCTTATACCACGATTGCTTAATGAATTTGAAAGATGTGTGCACATATGATTCATGCCATTTTTGAAATATTCAAGAATTGGTTTCACAACATACACTAGAGTATCAAATCCTTCAATTGGTATATGAATTACTTCAATTGGTGCCTTCTTCATTAAAGACATCTCATAAAGCAAGAACTTAGCCGATAAAATTTCATCATCATGATATCTCCAACATTTTCTATTGGCTTCTATGACAATATCCACAACTGTACGTGTGGGTAAAATATTAAAAGCATCATTTACTTCTTTAGTGCAATCTTTACTGCGACACATTTTCAAAATCTCTTGAAAACTGAGATCCTTGTTCTTTTCTATAAACTCTGTCATAACATTCAAAGCTTCCATATAAGATGGCGTATATAAATGACATTTATGAGAATATACAATTCGTACTTTTTCCGTAGATTTCATGCACCAAAGTTCTATATCAGAATAACAATTCTGATAACCAAGCATGGAAGTCCTTTGTGATTTATAGATCTCTGTGTCATTATATGATGTGTCATGAACCTCATCACATATATATTTATCATCTAAAGGACGGTTAGGTATGTCTTGATCTTTAAGTTCAGTATCAGGTAAAAATGAATAATTATCTATGCATTTTAAACCAATATATACGGCTTGGTCATTAACTTTTCTTTCACAAGTTGCGAATTTATACCTTGTAACTTCTTCGATCTGTGATTTGATGTCTTCTAAATAATCAATGAATGCAACATCAAGCTTACTATATTCAGAATATTTAATGGCTTTACTTTCTTTATCTAAAGTACACGCTGTTGCCTTTTCAAACAGGCGTCGAAAAAGGTGCCGATCTTTTGGAAACTCCAAGTCAATAGACATATCATCATCAATATTATTAGATAAATATTCAAGAGCAGATGTAACACCCTTTGTTTTAACGACACCCCAATCTTTAATAAACCTTAAAGCGTGTCGTCTACGCCTTGAAGATTTAAAACCTGAATCGTTGTCTCTAGAAAACTCAATACAACCATCACATCTATCATTCCGAAGAGTGTAGCTACAAAAAAGTCTTTTTTTATTACAAAAAGAACATTTTTTATAAAAATCTCCTTGATTAAGTCCTCTCTTTGTAGAAGGACATGCAAGCAAATTATCAGAAATGTCAACTTTTAAATTACGCGATGTACGTATATCAGAATCATTTGTGAAAGCCATAAAAGAAGGAGCTGTTTTATCAAAAGTATACTTCAAGGATGCCATATTCTCAGCAGAAAATTTTGACGCAAAGCAATCGTATGTTATGGGTATTTTATATGGTTCAGGTTTTTCATCAGTGCTTTCATACATTGCTCCATCTGTCTCATCCTCACTTGTTGTACTCAAAACTTCAGTAAATCGACGCGTTTTACGCGTCTCAATCTTGTTATCATAATCAATATTAACAATATCGCTTAATTTAGAACGTTTTAAACTATTCATTTTTTAATTGCTAATATAATCAGTTTAGATGTTGTGTGGTAGTGGTAAAAATCAAAAGAGGAAAGTGGTCATGCAAAATATGAACTTGCAGTAAACTAATTCATCAGCCGCATGAAACTTCACACAAATTTTTATGCATTTTACAACAACCATATAGAGAAAAAATAGAATTTTATGCTGATTTTAAATACTAGCCGTTTACAATTACGTTTAACTTAAATTTATGATCATCATTGTTTGACACAAAAGTAAACCTTTCTGAAACGGAAAGTGCATATCTTAAACAAATTGGCATTATACCTATATTCAGGAAGTATCAATAATAAGCCGCACTAATTACGATACACAATACAAATCATATTTATAATATACTGTATCTACTCATATAATCTCCTTGTTTACTAGAGTTGACAGTTAAAGTTAGACATTTATAGATATTATGATATTTTAGAAATAATTGAAGTACGTCATCCACTAGACAATCAAGCTAACATTATACTCACATTCTTGAATGTAGTGATCTATAGATCCATCACTATTATCACTGTCACTATTCGGACTATCAGAAAACTCCAAAACACTACCTTCTGATTCATTACTATCACTGGTTGAATCATCTACTTCTTCATACCCATGTACTTTATAGTGAAATGAGTCAACTTCCTTAAGGTGTATCGCTCCAAAATCCATTTCCTGTTCTTTGGCATCTTCCTTTTTTTCTTTACCCTCACCTTTATCTCCTTTGTTAGCTGTTGCTAAATGAATCTTACTTAGTAGAGACAAAGTTTCAGGCTTCCCTCTAGCATCATTTTTAGGATACTTACCTTCAACCTTCAATAAATCTGAAACACATTCACTAACTGCATATAAATCTTCAAAGGGACGATCTTTATCGTCTCCAAAGTGGCTCGACATCAATTCTCTTATTCTTCTGCTACTTTTAAACCCATATTCATGTAACTTCAAATACTCCACTAGAAGGTTAGTTAAAAGTGTGTCTCTATTAGTAACAGTTGTGTCAAGTATGGAACGACTCTTTGGAAGTTCATCAATTTGACGAGACATTTCCGAGTCAACTGCATCATTATTAGATACACCAGTTGTACTCGTAGGCATTTCATTATCAAAATATGATGATCTCAAAACTGGTCTTTCCATATGTCTTGTAATATTCTTAACCATATGTCTTGATAGCTTTTCAATGCCTGTCTTACATACAAGATGTTTGCAAATAAAAAATCTATTATGCTGAGCTTCTCCACATCCACAAACCCAATTTTTAATATCTGGTTTAAACCTTTGCATTTCATCACTAATTCCTGGACTTGATTTATTCTTTGCAAGAGTTGCCCATTCAGTCTTTAATTTAGATTGCCATCGTGTAAAATCAAGATTCATTTCATCTTTTGTCAGCCAAAAAAAATACGTAGGTATTGCTCTCCTTATAATCATATAAATAGCATGATCCAATCTATTGCATCGACTAGTCATAATATATTTTGAATACAACTCTTTTGAACAAAACGCCAATATGTTCGTACTTTGAATATAACTAAGTAATTTCCTTTGTGATCTTGCAAATAAACACCATCGTGATCTTTTGTAATATCCGCACCACAAATATGACCAAATACTATGCATATCATTCTTATAACAAAATTGGTACATTTCATTAACACATCTTTCATATGTTTGCTCGGGAGTTTCTGCATCTTCTTCATGTACAAGACTCGGATGATAAGTAATATGTTCCTTGAATATATTCAACAATTCCTTGATCAATTTTTTAGAATTTTGGTCATTTTTGCTCGACGCGTATTTCTTCTTACAAGAACATTCAGTGTGATCAGCAGGCCTCAAATTAGGCAAAGAGCCAAAACAAGCCTCAAAACCATGTATTATTGCTAATTCAGAATCTGCAGTGTTATACTTCGAAGAAGGAATCTTAGCACAATTAAGCGTTTTTGACAAATCAGTTTGAGTCCGAGTAGGACAAAGCTGAATATTTATGTCCGGCCAAACCTCTTTAGCTATTTCCATATATCCAGCTTTTCTTTCAGTAACAAAAATTGAAGGTTTTATGTCATGTTGAAGTAAAATCATAAAAATATTTCTTATAATCAGAAGATTCGTTTCGTCATCAATTATATTGGCCTTCTTTGGCTTGACAAAGGTATAAAATAACGGATAAACCCTTCCTCGAAATTCAGCAATTACAGTATAGACCCACAATCCAAATCTAGTAGCACGTGCTTCAGAATACACAAGTATTGGAAAATCTTTATCCTTAAAGAATTTAATAATTGGTAGTATAGCAAAAGGTAGGGTATGAAGTCCATCTATGTCAATGCTATGATATGAAACGGTAGGTTTCTTAATAAATGACTGTTCCAATAGAAAAAAAGCAGAAGAGCAAATATCATTATCATGAAATTTCCAAGAGGTAGCGTTTGCTTCAGAGACAAGTTCGACAATTCTTCTAGTCGGTATCATATGAAAAGCATTCATAGTTTCGGTGTAGTGTCTTGCCAAATCTATGAGTTCAAGGTATCCATATCCACTATTTTCATATATGAATCTTTTCATAATATTGAAAGATTTACGATAAGACATAGTATATTTATGACAATTATGAACATGAATAATACGTATCTCCTTAGTATGACGTAAAAATGCAATATCAAAAAATGATTTACAATTTTGAAAACCATCCATAGAATCATTATACCGCGTATAAGATTTCATATCAAATTCAATTTCTTCATAATGTTCTCTTTCAACATCATCACCATTAGAAATTTTAGGATCATTATCATTTAAATCAAATCCACGTTCTATATCTTCTAATTCTTCATCTCCAATTGTGTAACCAGGTTGATATTTTTTATCATGCTTACATATCAATGTATCAACCATGACATGATCACGTTGAGTCCTTTCTTTAACTGAATAAGTATAACCAGTCTTGTGTTCAATCTCAGTCTTTATATAATCTAAATAATAAGAAATTGCAAGTTCTTCATCAGTCTCAGATACATTCATTCCCATTTCTGATTTTTGAGCAGCTCTATAAAAGCTTGCTTTAACTTTAAACCTTTCAAATGCTTTAATATCAACAGAAAACATGATATCAATACACATATTATTACGCTTGCCCAAAGCCAAAATATTTGCAGCAGATTCGATATTGTCAACTGATAGAACACCCCAGTTAGATTCAACAGGAACCAGTTTACTAATATGACAATATTGAATGCCTGACATAGAATCTCTGTTTCTTGAAATACAATCATCGCATGATCTATTGCTGGCTGTAAACCTCCTCGCCTTTTTGCCAGCTAAACAAGTTATACATTTTACCTTTCTGTAAGAACGTATTAAATTCTTCTTCGTTACAGGTAATGCATTATCCATTGTATCTGTCATTGTGATGTAGAAATGAATAAAGGGATCGAAATAGGAGACGCGACTTTTTATAGCGTGACATTTTACCCGGTATAACGAATTTCTCGTATATTAATAAACCAAACCGCGTTTTATTTGAATTCATCTACAAACTGTTGCAATGAATTGTTCAATAAATTGTGAATATTCACAATCACTTGTTAAAGAATTAAATGAATTAAAAGAGTCGTCAATTGAACTTGAAAGAGAATTTGAGGAGCAAATAGAACAATTAGAGAAAGAAATAAGTGATTTGAATACAACAATTGTTTCATTGAAAAATGAAACAATTGATATAAGAGCAAAATCAACAGAAAATCAAAAAAAGGATGGTGAAGCTCTTGAGAAGTTAAGAGAGAAATGTCTTGTTTTAGAAAAACAGTTATTGAAGGAGAAAGAAAGGGTGAGAGATTTAGAGATCTCGAATGATAATTTAGAAACGAATAAAAGAATTGCTGACGTTTCTATTAAAAATATGACATTCAAATATGAGTCATTGCTTGAAAATCAAGCTTTGAATGAAGAAATTGAAATAAAAAATGGTAGACTTGAATCTGAGCTTCAGCATTCAAAGGATGAAGTATCTGATTTGAAGGATGAATTAGAGCATCTAAGGAAATGTGTGACAATGAATTCACAAAATCACACGCCACAAAATCATACTTCAAGGAATCACACGCCGCAAAATCACACACCTTCACATGGTACACCCTCACCAACTTCAAAATTAAAACTTCCTAGCCCCGCTCCTAAAAGATTATTTAGCCTGAATTCAAACCTACAAACTCCTCCTATCCCTCCAAGACACAAAAAACATACAGTTGATATGCAAAAACTTGCTTCTGATGTACGTGATCTTATAATTCAAGCACAGAAAGCATCATTAAGGCCATCTATTGGTAATCTAAGATCACCTACAAGAATACCTACAGCTGCAAAATCTAATAAACGTGCATCTGTTGTGTATGATGTACATATTAAAATATAATAACTATTTATGATTTAAACTTCAGGTAAATCTTCAAATGATCTCCAACCCTCTCTAACCAATTCCCATTTGTCATTATTGTGTTGTGAAGATTCAGACGGTAAAGGTTCATCAGATAATTGAAACTCCTTTTTAACAATTGCATATTTTTCCCATTTACCATCATCTAAAAATATAGCTATAATAGATTCTTCAGCTGACCATCCAAGCACACCTCTACAACTATTACCTTCATCACAAACTCTTCTTGATACAAAGCTCCATTCTGATGAGAAATAACTAGGTAAAAGTGGTAATGCTGAAAGAAAATGTTTTCGATTTGAAGATGTTGTACCTAAAGACATAACAGAATCAAATACATGTAAAGTACCTTTATCTGATAGTACAGCTAA
The DNA here is from genome assembly GCA_030566855.1 of Tortispora sangerardonensis. Classification (NCBI taxonomy): domain Eukaryota; kingdom Fungi; phylum Ascomycota; class Trigonopsidomycetes; order Trigonopsidales; family Trigonopsidaceae; genus Tortispora; species Tortispora sangerardonensis. Next base: position 136,882 of record JAKUBJ010000017.1, on the reverse strand, counting down.
ACGTCTTGAAGAAGGTGAAAAAGCCATTGAATATATTAAAGCTCTATCAAGACCTCTTCTAAATTCATGTACTAATGCTGTAGTTTGTGTTGAATGAATTCTAATTAATGTACCTGCTTCAGAAGCAGAAGCTAATAAACTACCATCATTTGATAAAGCTATACTTCTAATAGCACTTTTATGAGCCTTTACAATCGATACAAGGTTCCTTTCTTGTCCTTGTGGTGATAGATCAACTATTTGTATTTGTCCATCTGTACGGGCAGGAAAAGCTAATACATTGCTCGAAAGTGCACATATACCATTTGGGTTATCGACAGTTTCGTAAATAGCCATTCTTAATGGAGGAGATGAAAAAGCGTATATATGTACTTTATTCTTTGCACAAACAACTATTCTTGCTCTTGAAAGGTGTACAGATAATACAGGACTATAGAACTCTAAATTTAAAGCAGGAGCTTGTTTAAGGTCATCCCATATAACGACTTTATTTTCAGCAAATTTTGGAGATCTACCACCTCCAACAATTGCTAAATAATTAGTTCTATAAAGCATATAAACAAGACCTATACCACCATCATCAAAATCTCTACGAACTCTCATTTCCATTGGATCAGTAGAGTAAACACGAAACCCTTTCTCATGACCAATTGCAAAACATCCTTGATCTTGATTAAATGCAGCTGATAATAAAATAGGTGTCTTTCGTGTATCTGAATGTAATGGTTGATGTAAATTCATTTGGTTGTAAGTGTAAACAATGTGATCGCATAAACAACCCGCGGTGATCACTTAAATCACATCGTGATTTAGCTGTATATATAATTTATTAATATCGTGTATTCTTTCGCGTTTTTGTACTTTACTTCATACAATGCTGTTTAAGGAATTGCTTGAAAAGACACATATTCCAGATACCGTTAAGAATAAAACAATATTGTTATGTGGTGGTTCATCTAAATCTCAAGAAATTGTATTAAAGCCAACTCTGGTTGAACTTTCTGGTACAAGTAAGAAATTGAATAAACATGACGAATCAATACATTTTGGTATAAAATACCTTTCAGTATCAGAATACGATAAAAACTCTAATATTACTACTTTCTATCATATTTATTGTTTACCAGGATTACCTAATATTTACAATGAAATTGCTGGTACTATAATACAGAAACATTATAAAGATATTGTAGTACTACTTTTATGCGATTGGACTCAATTACCGAATTGGACAAAATCTCTTACTTCATGGATAAAAATGTTAACTGCATCTGTTAAAAAGTTTATACCTATAGATGAAATAGTTGAAAGACAATCATTTATCCGTAGATTTTATCAAACATATGGACTTACTAATACAGGTTTAAGTGATATCTCTGATATTCCTGAATCACTTGTTTTAAATACTCCTTTATGTATTGGTTTACCTATATCTATTGTACTTTGTGATACAGGAACATATGAAGATATTGTAAATTCAATGGGTTGGAGAATGTTTCATAAAGATTATATACAACAATTTATAAGGTTACTAGCAATTCAGTTAGGAAGTTATGTTTTTTCAACTTCAAAATCTCATAGTATATCTAAATTTATAAAATGTATACTTGATTTGAAAACAAATGAAGATTTAGCTGCTTCAACTACTGAAATATCAACTTTATCTATACCTTTAGGTTGGGATTCTATATCTAAGATAAGTATTCTTTCTAATAAATTCCCCGTTGATGTATATATGAATTCATGGAATGATGCTATTAATGAGAATAATGAACAAATTTTGTTTGATAAATATGATAAGTTCTTACAACAAGCATGGAGAGCACCTTCAATTGAAAATAGTGAATCTCTTGAACTTGATATTATACCAGAACAAGATTTTTTAAGAAATTTGCAACAACTTCTTGAATCAAGTCCTAATGATAAGAAATCATTAACAAATTCTTCTTATTTAGGTACTCCTACACCTAAATCAAATGTCTCAACTAATACTCTTACACCTGCTACTGATACACCTACAAGAACAGTTAAATCAAATTCATCAATTACACCTTCAGCATTATCAAAGGATTCTAAAAATCGTGAAGCTTTATCTAGTTATTTTAAAACTTTTGTCAAGAAACCTGAAAAAAAGTGAGTTTATGATTACTGCATACTTTTTTTTTGCTGCCGCACCTTCCTAATCGGGTTGAATATAGTGTTGGTTCACAAACCAGCACGCCATTTATTTTACATTTTGTATTATATTTCCGAACTTGAATAACAATCATATAAAAAGGATATACAAAGTGATTAAATGTGATATATTTTATTTTACATTCTGATGACCCGAGAAATTGAAACCGTGGCCGTAATCGGAGGTGGCCCTTCAGGAATTATTACACTTAGAAACCTTCTAAAGCATGATATTTCGAAAGTAACCCTTTTTGAAAAGCAAGACCGTATTGGTGGTTTATGGTCAGGTAACACAGATAAAGAGATTGATATATCATTTGCTAAAAGGGGTGTTTCTATTGAAAATGCTATACCATCACAGAAACCAGATTGGATAGATCAACTAAGCACTAAATCAAATGGAATAGATCAACTAAGCACTAAATCAAATGGAATAGATCAACCAAGCACTAAATCAAACATTATAGATCAACAAGCAAATTGGTACTCTACACCTGTATATAAAACACTTTATACTAATGTTGTTGATAAGTATATGGCATATTCATTTGATCCTGAATACCCTGAAATGGAAGATAAAAGTACTGCTCCTTTTAGATTTCAGAATGAAGTAACTTCTTACCTGAACCGAATTACTGAACCTTTAAAAGATCATATAAAGTTTAATTCTCGTGTTGATTGGATTGAAAAAAGTAATGATAAATGGAATATTTACTATACTATTACTGATTCATCATCTCATGCTTTGAGTAGAGAATTACAACAATTTGATGCTATTGTATTAGCAACTGGAAGCTTTCATTATCCTAGAGTTCCTACTTATAAAAATCTAGACAAATTTTCAGGTTTAGTTGAGCATTCAGTAAATTACAAAGCAAATATTGAGAAGTATTCTGGAAAGAAAGTACTAATTGTTGGTAATAGTGTTTCTGCTATTGATTATATAAGAGATATTGCACCCTTTGCAGAAGTTCATTTATCAAAAAGATCAAATTATTGGTATTATCCTTGGCTTAAAGTAGCTGCTCAAACACCTAATTTGATTCTGCAAAGACCAGGTATAAAAGAAATAGATGAAAATGGTAATATTCATTTCACTGATGGAACATATACTAAATACGATATTATTGTATTTACAACTGGTTATGCTTATAGTTTCCCCTTTGTTTCTGATAAGCATATTAAACTAAGTGAAGATCATTCAAGAGTATTAGATGTATATGAATGTATATTCTCAATTGATGATCCTACTTTATCATTTGTTGGTCTTACTGTTGCACCACTTATGTTTAGAGCATTAGAAGCACAAGCACAAGCTATTAGTAGTGTTTATGCTGGTATTTCTGATTTACCTGATAAGATAATTCAAAGAAAATGGTATTCTGATAGAATTACAAAACTACAAGAACTTGGACTTTCTTTATCTAAATTTCAGATATTTCCAAGTGCTGAAGTTGCTGAATATTTTAATGAACTTGCAAAACTTTCACCTTCTGATCCTTTACCTTATGATTCTGATTCTTTATCAATTGCAGATGAATCTATGGGATTCTCTTTAAGGCTATTCTATTTCAAATTATTGGCAGGTATTGAAATAGCTTTGGAACAATTACCAAATGATAAAGAAAGACTTCTTAAAATTAAGAAAGAATCTCAACAAATTATTGAAAGGTTAAGTTCAGGAGACAAAATTGTTTCAAATCCATTTATTTCAAGATTAAAATGGAAAAATTGAGCGTAGATATATGATAATAATACAATATTCTTTTAAAATGTTCATTGAGTTGGCTCAGATGCAGTTATTTCTGCATTTAATGTAACATCTCCTATTTCAGATTCAGCAGGAGGTGGATTTGAAGCTGTAGTTGAAGTTGATGGCATAGGAGTTGATTCTTCAAGAGTTTCATTTGTTGGTTCAGGTACAATATTTGATAGTTCAAGTGAATCTTGTTGTGTGGGTGTTGCCGATTCTTTAACTTCTGCATCATTTATAGTCTCTGATCTGTTTACTTTTTGTACTTCTTCAACTTTCTCTTCCTCTACTTTCTCAACCTTCTCTTCCTCTACTTTTTCAACCTTCTCTTCCTCTATTTTCTCAACCTTCTCTTCCTGTTCTCCCTTTGTAACATCAGTCATTTCAACATCCTCTTTAATCTCTTCTATCTTTTCACCATTAGTTTCAGTTACTTTAGTAGCTGAACGATCAGTAGATCCAGAAAGTCCAGGTATAGCTTCTCCACCAACACCCAATGCCGATCGAAACTCAGATGTATTAGCTGAAGGTCCAGCAGGTACTTGCTCTTCAGCTTCAACAACTGGTCTATTATTATAATTAAATTTCAACTTATCTGAAGGATCACCTTCAACAATGACAACATCAGTATCTCCTGTAGGGTTAGAATTTGTACCTACAGAAATCCATTGTACTGTTTTGAAAAAATAAGCATCCTTTTCAGGGCCTTCATAAACAACAACAGGATCACGTCTCCAAAGTTGTACATCTGAATCTTCAATTGGAACAGAAGTTGCTCTTGATTGATTTCTTAATTGGTGTCTTCTTGACATTTTTTTTTGGCTTATTATGTAGTTATATGATTCTGTGAGAGTTTGATGATAGGTGAAGTAGCAGATTTGTATGTGATGTGACATAGGGTGTGAAGATTAACTATTTGAATGAATTTGGAATTTTCATTTTGTTATGAAATTTACTATTATGAAGTAAAATGTTTAATTATTTAATAATTAGTAGTATAAAAAAGGTTTCCAAATGTGATTTTGTGTTCATATATACAATAGGTGGTCTTTGGTGGTGTGAACTGGTGCAATGGTTTTAGCTGCAAGTATTAGACAGCAGTATAAATAGCAGTAATGTAAGGTCCAACAGCTACTCTTTGACTGACATTAACAAATTTTCTTGTCATTGAACCTTTGCTGTCTTTAAGAAGAACGGGTATCTTTCCAGGATTCTCAAGAACTAATCTTCCTGATTCAGCTATACTCTTCTGTTTTGTAGATTCAAGTATTTCATTTGAATCTAATGGAGGTAATTGTAAAGGTAATGAGACATTACTGCGTTTACCAGTTCCAATTTGACCAAATTCATTACCACCCCAAATATAGAAATCATCGCCTGGTTTAGTGAATCCAGGTATAAGAGCATTAGTTCCAACAGTTGCAATAGCATGATTAGTTCCAGCCAAAAGTGAAGTAATTGGGACAGGTACAAGTGTTGAAAGTTTCTCTGAATAGTTATGCATACCAGATATACGTTTTATAAGACGCATTCTTCCAAGGTATTGACTAAATATACCAGTTCCATGCTGACCAACAGCACCATTACCACATGTCCATACATTATACTCTTCACCTTTAACAGTAGATTGTTTAGTAATAATATAAGAAGTATCACCACCGGCAGCAATATCTACTACATGATTAGCAGCAGCTCTACCAGCAGTTGAAAAAGCTAACATTCTTTGTAAACGAGATTGATCATTATCGGAATGATGTTCAAGTAAAGTAATTGGTACAGGAATAGGAATAAAAGCTGTTTCTGTAGTATATTCTAAACTTAATTGACCATAACGATTATCACCAAAAGCCCATGCCATTCCTTGTTTATCCATTAACAAAGAATGATCAGATCCAGAAGATATTTTTGTTATATAGATATCCTTTAAAGTACTAATTAATTGAGCAGTATTTGGAGTAGGTGAAGGATAATAAGCAGGATACTTGGCTAAACCAAACTGACCTTTTGATTCAACAGCTTTATCTGAAGAAGAACCAGTTGCAAAGCTAAATACACGTCCAGATGAAGTTCTAAGAAGACCATGATGACTACCTAAACTTATATCATCAATAACTTCTCTGAAGTTAAGAGAAGGTGTGACATAATCGATATCAGGTTGTGTCCAGAACAAATTATATGATTTTTTCGCAATTTTTGAAGAATTTTCAGGTATAACAGCAATTTTTGTAGAACTCTTTGATAAAGCATATACGTAACCATTTGATATTTGTAATTTCTTAAAATTCATACCTTTAACAGTAACAATTGGATCAGGTTGATCTTTACTCCATTGTACAAGATCACCATTTGCCAATATAGCAGCAGCAGAAGTATTACCAAAAGCAATATCTCTTAATAATTTACCATCAAAATATGGTATTCTAATTGGTGTTCTTATAGCAGAATCTTTAGAAGGTATTCTACCATTATTAGAGCCGAATACATAAACACCAGGTACTTCTCTTGAATAATTAGTTAGAGTTGTTTGTAAAGGTTCATCATTACTAAGAGCGTATATTTTCTTGTTTTCATATAAATATTGAGCTATACCGAAGAAAGTTCCAATAGTTAAAGCAGTATAAAAGTGTCTTTTTGAGAACCAATTTTGGCCATTTTGTGATCCATTTTGTGATCCATTTTTATTCGATAAATTTCTTCTAAATGTATTATTTAAAAGAAATTTTGAATTAAAATTGCCTCTTTTAACAATTCTTAACATCCTTTTATTTCATATAATCAATCAATCGAAAGTTTGAATAGGTGTTTTTAACTATTTCAAATAATAGAGGCTTTTAATTGGATGTTAGCCTATAATTTTTTTTCCACGTACAACTGACATTTTCTCTTGATTTTTTTCATATTCCTTAAACAAACAAACAAAAATGGCAAGAAACGGAACAAATCGACAATCAAGTAAAAGAATAAAAACCAAAAGATATAAAAAGTAAGTTTCACTAGTCAGTTCAGAAATCGCATAAACTGAAGATCAAATCGATCTTGATTTCGATGATTTCATGATAACTAACACATTCTAAAGAGATTTGGATCAAGTTAAAGAAGATCTTAGACATAGTTATAAAGTTAAACAACTATTAAATCAACCTATTGATGAATACCTTCCAGGATTAGGACAATTCTATTGTATTGAATGTGCGAAATATTTTGAGAATGAAGAAAGTAAAATACGACATGTTAAGGGATCAACACATAGAAGAAGATTAAAACATTTAAAGGCAGATATGTATACACAAAGAGAAGCAGATGCAGCAGCAGGACTTGATGTTAAGAAGTATATTCAAGAGAAGGAAGAAAGGGAGGCAGAAGAGACATTAAAGAGTATTGGATTAGAATGATTTGTTATCTTCATTGTGAAACAATGAAGTGTATTCACTTCTATTAGTTTCACTTTGAAGCACAATGTATGTTAACTTCTACTAACTTCATTGTGAAACAATGAAGTGTGCTCATTTCTACTAACTTCACTTTGAAATAAAATGCGTATTCACTTCTACTAACTTCTTTCACCGAACTTTGAATGACCAGTTTTCTCAGCATGCTTTAATGCCTCCTTTTCACCTTGAAATACTCCTTTACATATTTCACACATTACACTAAACTTTGAAGCATCAGTAAAATAATGCCTTTCTCTTAATTTATCTGTTAATTCTTGTGCTTTAACAAGTATTATAGCATCCTTGTCTGAATCAAATATAGTTGTATCAAAATCAGATATTGATCCACTACATGGAGACACTGCTATTGAATCATAATGAATACCACTATAAATAACAATACAAAATTGTGTAGCAGAAGGATTAAATGAATCAACTCTACCTGTTTGAACATCAATTGAATGAATAGTTATTTCAAAATGTTCTGCAAGTATCGATAATTCAATCGCACCACCCCATGAATTATCTTTTTTGATCCATTTACAATATTCATTAGGTTCTTTACCTAATATAGCTGAATTATATTCAATAGGATCTTCTTGTATTTTATCCGCAATAAGACTTCTAAGTTCATGACCTATATCTAATGATTTCATTGTATTATATCCAACTGATCTGAATAGACATGAATTGTCATCTTCTATTACTCTCATTACAATAACACGACCATCAATTAATTCTATTTCTGGTGGATCATTATCTATTTTTCTTCTTTTATTCGAATCTTTTGTCTTATCTTTAATATGATCCTTCACTACGTTTTGGACATGACCTCTTGTATTGCCACCGATCGCCACATCTTTCACGGTATCTCTTATCTCATCTTTCAACATCCCTTTTTTATTATCTTTCATTTCAATTATTATCTGATCTCCTGATTTAATACCTAATTTCTCTAATTCTTCTTCATTCTCTTTAAATTCTATTCTCTTTACTGGGAATCCTCCTTTGATTTCAATCTCTTCATTCTCAGATAACCCAATATTCTTCTTCAAATCACCAATTGTTGAATCATCATTCAATTCAATAATCTTACCTGCTCCTGATAATCTTACTTTTAATTTCATTTTCTTTATTCTCAATAAACAATAGATGTATATCTTATGTCAACTTGTAGAATCATAAGATCGCATTCTATACATACTTTACCCTACACTTTTTTAGTATACATTTACATACAAATTTATAATAGGTTTATTGATTGCTTATTCACATGAATCATGATTACGAATTCACCTTCTCAGCTTCTATTCATTATATCGTTCCTTCCTATACCCATTCTCTTAGGTCTATCATGTCATTGAAAGAATTAAGTGATAGGGCCATACAATATGAATTCAATAAATCATTACCTTTAAGGTACTGGTTAAGAACATCAGATGCTGTATTAAAACAAGCTGATATTTATCGATTAGACAATATATCTGTAGAAGCTTATGTATTGTATATAAGATACACCGATTTACTTCTTAATGTACTTCCTAATCATCCTGATTTGAAAACTACTGCAGGTTCGAAACTCTATAAATCAAAGTTATCAAATGTGCCAATGGCATTAGAATATGCTGAAAAATTGAAACCTTTAGTTGTAAAGGAACTACAAAGGGTTAAACAATTAGAACAGATATCTGCTATCAACAAGTCACAAGTACCACAAGTACCAGTAGCTACTCAGCCACTTCCTCGTCAACCTCCTAGAGCTACACAAGTCCGGCAAAAGACTGATATATTCGACTACTTCAATGATCTTGCATATAAGGAACCTCAATCTACTATTTCAGAACCCCCTAATATTGAGCATACCGCTTATACCTACCCTGAAATACCTAACATTAATCAGAACCAACAAAAACTCAGTATCTCTAAGAACCCTTCTACAAAGAATGATCCCTCTTCACTATATATTCAACCTCCTCTACCTCCTAAAGTACTTACTTCTTTTGAACCTTACTACCCTCCTGATTCAAACATATCTACATCTACTAAAGAAGATAACTCTTCTATAACTCATCCTACAAAAAATTACACTGAAAGAGGTATGCCATTAAGATCGCTATATGTACCAAAGGCACTACATGCTCAATTCTTACATGTAGCTCAAGCAAACACAAATAAAGACTTGGAAACTTGTGGTATCTTATGTGGTAAACTTAGCAGAAATGCTTTCTTCGTCACTCATCTTGTCATCCCTGATCAAGATAATACTCCAAACACTTGTCAAACAAAAGATGAAGAATCTCTATTGGAATTCGTAGACTCAAATGATCTATTCGTTCTAGGTTGGATACATACTCATCCTACTCAAACTTGTTTCATGTCTTCTGTTGACTTACATACTCAAAATTCTTATCAACTAATGCTTCCAGAATCTATCGCAATCGTCTGTGCTCCAAGAAAAAACCCTGACCTAGGAATCTTTAGACTAACTGATCCTCCTGGAATGCCAATCCTTTCCGCTTGCACTGAAAAGGCTTTATTCCATCCTCATCCTTCTCAAAACCTTTATACAACTGCTTTCAGCCCTGGTCATGTCATTATCTCAGAAAAGATACCACTTGTCTTAAAAGATATTCGCAAACCAAAACAATAGAACTGCATATTTGTCATCTATTTCATCGAAACGATTTAATCTTTCATGTAATCAGAATCAGCTCTATTATGTATATACATAATATATATTGCTTCTAAATCATTCTTTTTCTTCGTAACTTATAAGTCAACAACTTTACAACCAAGCGAAAGAAGCTCTTTTCGAATTTCTGCTTCTTTGTTGACTTTTTCAATCTGAGTGTCTTCTAAAACCTCATTATTCGCAATTCGAATCTTATATTCATCAATGACACGCAATTTCTTCAATAATCTTCGCATCTTACGCTCATCATTAGTCAAATTAGGATTCATTCCATCATTAACGCTCTTACGATACGTGTCTTCAACTTCATTAGATTCAGCTTCAGTAGATTCTACTTTAGTAGAGCTTCCATTACTAGATGTATCCCTTTGGTTATCGGCATTTTCCTCCTCCTCTTTGCTTTTCTTCTTAGCTTCTCTCTTCTTCTTGTTCTTTAAAGATGACTTAGAGATAGGCTCAGTTTCAACAGGTGGTGCTGCTCCTGGAGGAAGTTTATACCTTGCTCCTTGAGCAGACCCAAACTTTCTGGCATCTCTAAATCTTTCTTCAATGTTGGAAGAACCAAATTGAGCCGAAGACGGTGGTGAAACAGTAGAAAGCCCTTTAAGCAGAGCAGCTACAGAACTAGTACCTCCGGCACCTCCTCTAGCACCAGGTGGACGATAAACACCTTTTGATTGAGCCCCACCATTTCTTGTCTTATGTTGAGCAGCTGATGAATGAGGTTCAGGAGCAGGTGTAGTTCCTCGAGGAGTTGGGAAATTTGTAGAGTTTTGAGGACGCCAGCAAACTCCATAAAGTTCATCAATTGCACTTTTATAAAGAAGCTTTCCAGTATAATGCCAAATTAAGATTCCATTGTCTACACGCAATCTAGGAGAAGTAGTTGCGGTTAAAATAGAACGACCATCTGGTGACCATTGACATACAGTAGTATTGGAAGCATCAAAAGTAGCAATTTTCTTAAAATCCTTGTTGCGGTCATAAATATTTACTTCACCTTGTAAGTTACCAAACCCACCAGTAAGAAAAAAGGAACCATGAGGAGAGTAAGATACCATATTTCTAGGGCCGGGTTCTAAAGCATGAATAGTGTTACCTCTTGAGTCTATTATAAGAGTTTGAGCAGGCATATAACCAAAAACAACAGCAAACTCTCTGTCGTTAGGAGACCATGCTACATCATAAACAGGAGTACCTTGTTGAAGTTGTATCTGTTGAGCAAGGCCAGCGGCTATACCCAATAAATATAAATTTGTTTCACCATAATAACTTCTATTAGATTGATCTACTTCCGTAGAAGCCAACACTACAACACAAGTGCCTATATTGTTCCATTTCATAGTAACTTTATCAGCTTTAAAGAAAGATTTACTTGATAAAGGAGCGTTAAAATCAGGAATTTGATAAATACTAACAGAAGCAGGTTTCCCATTTTTCTCAGCAACAAATACAGATAAAGCATAAGATCTTCCAGGTGAGATTGAGAAATCGGAACAATTTTCGACTCTTAATTTTTTCCATATTTTTGTCATATTAGTAGTTTCAAAGAATTGTACTTCATTCGATACCATTCTAGCGCAATATTTTTCATCATAAGTGAATTGTAAGTTCCAACCAGTTTGAGATTTTTGTACAAATTGAGCAACTTTCTCACCAGTTTTAACATCTAAAACCATAAGGTTAGGTGCAAGATTTCCATCATCTTGTTTGAATGGACGAACCCATGTTATTATATAAGAACCTAAAGGAGAGAAGCCAAGTTCATAAACACCGGGTATATCAAATTGACGTAATAAATTACCGGTATCAGGATCTAAAATATGAACAGATGTTGAAGTTGTATATGCAAAATAACTACCATCAGGTGAATACTTTATACATCTAGCAGCATTTGCTGACATCTCTTGAGACTGTAAAGCATTGAAAGCAGCTGAACCTTCCAAAACACCTAAATTTTTGGCAGCTCGATCTATTTTTATATGAATGTTAGTTTAATTGAGCAAAAAGATTTACAATTAAATAAAGAATTACTTACATGCTAACTGAGTAGAAGACATGATAAGAACAAAGGGGGAATATTCGTAAATAAAGTATTTTATTTTGTTTACAAATTACCTGATTCAGCTTGAACAAAAACAAATAAGACTAAATTGGCAAAAAGTAAACAAACGAAATAAATTGTATTAACAAAATGGGAAAAAACGAAGTCTTGTGTTGTTTTCGTGTGTTGGTGAAGTGACTGAATCTAATAGAAGCTCTTTTTTTAAATTGATTTATTTGCACCAAGTAGGGCTTTAAGGGTTCATGAAAAGATCTCATATCGTCAGCAGAAATTCGAAATTTTATTGTCATTATTATTATATTTCTTCAATTAAATCGATACATCCTTTATGATGTAAAGCAATAAATAAGCTTGACTTCTTTTAACTTCTTCAGCAGTAACTTTTGTAACCATTGTATCATCAAAATGAAACCATTCATTGTCTCTTGTCTTCACATAACATGTATAATGACCAGTAGATAATTGACCTTGATGTCTTACAAGACCAAATAGTTCCATAGTATAACTTGAAGAAGGTAGAATAGTAAAATCTGTATTATTAGTATCTTCCACAACAAAAGGTGACATGTCAAGAGTGAAAGGGAAATCAACATGTGAATCAATCTTCGCAGAAGTTGATATCTTATGTTGAAACCTTTTTAATTGTATAACAAGAACAGGAGGTAATCTTCTAATACCTAATTTCTTTGTCATTAATCTCTTCTCATTACAGTTCTTACAAAGAACTTTTGTGTCGAGAGTTTCTGTTCTTGTGAATCTTGAAAGACATGATTCTAATGTAATTGACTGATCCAAACTAACTTTAACTTCTAAACTTAAATCCATCATTGGATCTAACGTTGTTGCATCTCTTTCACATGTTGTACAAGATAAAGTAGACTGAAGAAGTCCTCTAAAGGTTCTATGAACAATACAATGACAAGAGAGAGAAGAAGATGTTCCTGTTGTCATTGTTGATGCTTTAAAATTTGAAGTTAAATGCATTTGATTTAAAACAAATTGTAAAAATTCATGTGCATCTTGTTCAGAATACCCTGCTAATGTTCTTTGTGTATTCCATGCCGTCATAAGTAATTCAGTTGGTCCAAATCCAATAGTATTTGATCCATTCGTAAAAAACTCTATATAAAGTTCTTGTATACGACAACTTAAACAATTTTCACGTTCACAATCTGCAGGTAAATGATTACCACTCATAAAATCATTCCTTATAAATGGATTATGTATAATCGTCTGTAATACAGATGACATAAAACAAGTTGCCCCCATATTTTGTAATCCTCTTAACCCTCTTGAATTAACTGCACTTGGAATAGTTGTATTCGACTCTATTAATAATAAATCTTTCTTTGATAATGAATCATTATTTGATGAAGTATAATGTGATCTTCCAATAACCGCTTCAAAGGCGCTTGTACGTGTATTTTCAAATAAATCATTAACTACTGCATTATTACATCCATGACAATACAGTACTGCAGATTCTCTATCAACTGCAAATATATGTCCATTAGATTTAGCATGTTCAATAGCATGCTTACTGGAACATCCAACATTAGAACACTGTAAACACACTAATGTACTCTTACATGGATCATTGCAAACCTGACAAGGACTTAAATCATCTCTAGCTGTAATAACAACTTGTAACAGTTCTTTATATGCTTTCAAAGCAATTCCTTGTGAATTTGATGCCAATAGCTTCTTTGCATGTAAGCATTCCATACGTTCCTTTTGTACGCCATTAAAAACAGGTTCAACCATTGCTTCCACGTTTTCTCTGCTTAAAAACCCTTCCTTATAAATAAGCAATTTTTATTTAGTCTATACGCATAGAAAAACCGAGCAGTTTTCCTAGGCTTTAAATTATCTCAGTCAGAAGAGCAAAGAAAACGGTCTCAAATCGTTCTCCCTTTTCAAACAACCCCTTTTTTACCTACTTTGATGCTTTAAAATACTGTCCCTATTAAAAAAACCTTAACTTTCTCTATAAAGTTATGTATATCTTCTTATCACGCCTTGTTTTCTTAAATTTCGAATAAGTGTATCAGTCGAATTACGGGTATAAGATTTTCTGCACCTAACGGATAAAAATTTCCTATTTGGGAAATTACACTTTTCTACATTAAACTCTGTATCTATATAACAAATTTCATATACTCGAATTATAAAATGGAAAACAATTGCAAATGCAGTTAAAAAGAAACCCTGCCAAATGCAAAAAATATAACCATCTTTTTATTAAAAAATAAAGGAAAACAAAATAACAACAAATTCACCCCAAATTTAGAAGAAGAAGAAAAAAGGCAATATTCACTCGTTCTTTTTGTATCATCTTATTCTTCTTCTTTTTTCTCCTAATTAAAAAAGCCATCGAAAAGCATACCAATACTACCCATAACAATTGACATAGACTTTCAATGCTTCATTATTCCTTTAAAAACAATATATCTCTATCAATATAAAAATAAGCAACAGCAAGCCATTATTTAAATATATATTCCATTTTTTTTCTCCATCTAAGATGATCCTCTAGTTGTAGTGCTTGCTACTTGACCTCTAAGATATGATGAATACGCTGATTGGTATGATGATGGTGCGCTAGTAGGTCCAGTATCATTATTAGCTCCAGGTGGGAACACAGGTTGGAAAATACCATTCAACATAGTAGGTAAGCTGAAATCTGATGAATCAATCTTATCTCCAGCAACTGATGGTGCAATAATCAATCCCAAGAAGACAATAAACAGAGCAAAGTAAAGTGTAGCGTATTTCCTGACAATACGCTTTCTCAATCTAATCTGCTTCATACTGAAAATAGGAGGTCTAATCTGTTGAGATGGCTTTAACCAGAAAAGCATCATAGAGTGCCATCTATCAATGTAAGGAATGCAAAGAACTGGAAGTTGAATAAACAAAATAATATGTCCAAGAACAAAATCTCCTGCAAATCCTGACATCTCAACAACTTTACAAACAAACTCACGTAATGGTTGTGAAAGTGCTGACCATCCAAGCCCTTCTCCATACCATCTACCTGACCACCATGCTCTATTAGAATGATCGTGTTTAAATTCACGCGTCAAAAACAATATAGTGAAAATCTTGAATACTAACCTTTGAATAGATATAACACAACACATTCCTAACAATGTAGCACGGAAATCCCAAGCTTGCAAAAACCAAAGAACCTCAAAAAATATAATAGCAACAATAACTGCAATTCCATGTGCAACTGCTGCTAACACTGCACTAGTATTCTTACAGCAACATGCTAAAAATGGCCCTGAGCAACATGCAATAGCTGCAATAATAACTACTGCTCCGGCATTAATAGCCATAGGCACAAATGTAACAATAGCCAATCTCAAAATAGTATTACTGGGCTCGGGGTCTGATATGCCTGTCTCAGAGTTATAAAAGGTATATGGCACAAAACAACATGCTGCAACTAAAAGAGGACCAATAATCTCGGAAAAGAAAATATTCGTAAACTTAGCACGAGGAATATCACCGCTATGCTTCTCAGACTCTTCTCCAAGCATTAATCTCTTATAACCTGTAATACGTGTACGTGAAAGACGACAGTATCCAATCCATGAGTTCTTATGGAACTTATTATTACCTCTGGAAAGCCAACGAATATAATCACGATAATCAACAAAGAAATCACTAAAGGCAAATTGATGAGGATTAAAAAGCATAGGCGAAACAATTAAAGCAATTAGTGACATCCAAAACCAAATCAATGCTGCTTTCCATATAGTGAGCGTAGCAAACAAAAGCATGACAAAACATCTAGCTCCAAAATAAATCGACGATCCAGCAAATCTTGCAAACAATAATGAAAATGGAATACGAGCTGTAGCAAATTTACGGCCTGTAGCAATATATCTAGCTCCTCCAAATGAAAGATCAGTCAAAAGTGAACTAGCATAAATCTGGCAAACAAACACTTCAAAAAGTGGAGACAATGAAAGAATATGCTTAGCAAAACGAGTACCTGCTCTCCAAAATCCTCGCTCTGTTAACTCTTGCACAACTAAAGGTATAAACGAAATAAAGAACACAATGAAAATAGACAAAATACAACGCTCAATCCATCCAAGAACAGGATCAAGATTATAACATCCTAATGGTGTCTGAGGGTTGGTAATAGGTGCTCCTCTGTCATAATAACAAACAATAGATTCGTGAATAAGAGCGCCAATATTAAGCATAACAAGCATAAACAACTGTACTGATCCAATAATCAACAAATTGTTAATGTGGAAACCGGCATGTGCATAGTAGAAAGAAAGAAAACGATCAAGAGGAAGCTGTGTACCAAGATAGTAGTATTCACGAGACAACATCTGTTCACCCATACCAGTTCCAATCTTAGTTGTGAAATTAAGAATAGAATCAAATCCAAGATCACGGCCTTTACCACATTGATAATATTCACAGTGCTTAATAATGCCACCTCTAAGAAGAGCATTCATACCAGCATAAATATCCTCATTCAAATGTAAACCTTTTTGAGCTTTAGAAACACCACCTCTAGTAGTCATAAAGGTAGCATTTAAGAAATCAGGATGACCATAATGAAGTTTAGCACCAATTTGTGCCAAAGTTCTAGAAAACATAGTACCAAATGTTTGTTCTTTACCAGCAGCAACGTCACCAAGAACACCAATATTCTCGGAAAATATATATTCACGAGCACCTAAAATAGCAACAGGACTAGCAGCTTCAGATGGAACACCAGGGGTATAAGGAGAAACAGTTTCACCATTCATCTCTTCAAACTCAGCAAGAACAGATCTAATCTTAAGACATTCTTCAAGATAATTGTCTTGATTAGCATCAATAAGTTGAATATATTCACCACGATAAAAGATAAGAGCATGATTTTGATTGTCAGATTTACCATCACCAAGAATAGGATTACCAGATAACTGAATACGGAATTTAGGTCGACGTCTTCCATTATCCATAATAGGGCAATGACCATCAATAAGAGCTGAGAAAATTCTGGGCTCTTCGCCATCCCTCAATGGAGGTTCTTCATCTAAGTAAGCAATTTGTAAATCAGGATAAGCACGCAACAAAAACTCAGTATTTTGAATCTCCTCTTCTTTAAACTTAGTCAATCTCTGCATAGATACAATAAACTTAAACTTTCTGCGAGCCATTCTAGCAAGCTCTCTCTCAAGTTTTTCAGTATTACCACCAAACATTTGAACAACTTCAGGATTTTCAACACGGTATAACAACTTAATAGCACGAGAGTAATTCATAAAACCAGAAACAGTACGGTATAACGTCTGGAATCGCAAAGATGCCCAGATACGAGTACGCAAAATATATTCAGGTGATGAAGACTTGAAACCAATACAGTAGAAAGGAAGATCATCAATCTTAGTTTTCAAAGTAGATTGAGGGTCCTTTTCGTAATCAGAGCCATATCCAGAACCACCACCGGTCTCTTCAGCAAGAATCTTAGTATCCTTAACAAAACAATCCCATTCAATAGGATGCAATTGTTTAAGGTACTCCAACAAAGTGACACGAGAAAATTGATCTTCCTCTCTAATAATTTCACGAAGAGACAATAAAATCTTCTCTGAATAATGAGGAACTAAAACAGAGAAAGTAGGCATGTTATCAACTGGAAGAGGTTCAGGGATAGGAGTAGACAAAGATTGTGCAAAGAAAGAAATACGACGTTCGGCTTCAGAGTGAGATGGGAAAAATTCAGTCTTAAAAGATTGATCTTCCTGTGAAACAAAAAATGTTGGAGCGCGAAGTGTACGTTTTCCTTCTTGCTCAGAAGGAACCTGATGGTATAACAATTTTTGAACATGATCAATTGCAAGTAAGTGTTCACGGTACATAGAAATAACAATAGCATTCCAGATTTGAGAAATCAAAACTTTAGGCTTGTATTTAACTTCCATATCGGCAGTTGCAAGAATCTTAGAATAAATACGCTTGGGCAAACGTGAAAAGATATTTCTCCAAGGAGTCCAGAGAGATACACCAAGATAAAATGAGCGAGCAACGGAACAAATACAATTGCAAATAATATACCAAAGAAACGTATCTAGGAAGAAAAGAACAAGATCAGTTAAGAGCATAAGACCAAGAGTTATACGAGCTTGCTGCTGACAGAGAACATTTCCTATATATTCAACACCATTACAACGCATAGTCATAGTACTAAGATCTCTAATAGGATCCCTAATAGACAATGTCAAGAAGAAATAAGATTCTACCATCTTTGCTGCAAAAACCGCTGCCCATAAGATGTAAGACATCCACATAGCACCACCAGTAAGTCTGTGAAAAGAAGCAGTAAATGTCTGACTTGCGACGTAACGACGAGAATTACCCTTCAAATAATTACCAAATAATGCACCAAGAGGCATAACAGAGAAGTACAAGAAAGTAAAGAGAGCAATGATGAACTGAATAATAGAAACAATCAAAGCAGTTTGATTTTCCTCATTCAGCCCAACAAATCCGAAAACATAAACAGAGGGAGCAAGATTAATAGCAAAAATAATAATCAACAAAATAAGACGACGAGTGAGGTGCTGAGCACCAGCCCATTTACGAGGTACAAAAGTCCATTCAGAAATAGTGGCAATAATTTGAATAAGAGTAGCAAGAGCACCACCAGCAGCTACAGAAGACCAACGACTTTGAGGAGTAGGTTGATTGTTATCCATTTGACGATAATCTTCAGTATAAAATGTAGGAGAATTATAAGCGGTATAAAACCAAAAAACGGTTATGTGAATAACCCAGATACGATTAAAGTTAACAGCAAGATGAAGCCATGAACGGCGTTCTCGGTAAGTTTTGAAGAAAGCTCTGGTCCAGTCAACTTGACCAAGTTTAATATAACGCTCACCTACTGGATAATCAATAAGTCTTGAGCCGTCTTCAAGAACGATACGAGTGATACCTTCAGGATACCAAAACAGCTGATTGATATCATCATAACCAATGATCTTATCGTGATCTCTTTCACGACGAAGAAATCTACCATCGACTACCTCATAACCTTGATCTCTGATATATCTGTAAAGAGGAGTAATGACATTATTAAGAAAAGAAAACTCGGGCACGGGTTCTACACGATTCTGACATTCAGGAGATTGAAGATAGTCGTCAGAACATTTGAAAATAAAGCAAAGACATTCAGGAATAAAACGAACTTGGTTAGCTTCACCCCAGCAAAGAAGATAAAGAGCAACTTGTCTAGCACGCTCATGTTGCGACATTTGATTCATTTGAGTTTTCCAACGATACTCGGCTGCTTCTAATGAATAATCACCTTCAAATTCCTCAAGAGTCCTCTTTACAGCGTCATCGGCGGATTCGTTTGGTTTGGGAGCGGGATCAACTCGCTTGCTTTTACCAAAGAGGCCGCCAGTACGCTTTCTTTTAGCTGCTCTTGCATTCTTCTTAAGTTTCAAATTTCTGAAACCTACATCTTCATCAAGATCAAGATGAGCAGCGAAGTACCATTTTCTGTAGTTAGCATTATCACCACCGATATAGTCAGCATGAAGAGAAAGAAGTGCTTGATTTGGAGTCATACGAGAAGCACGAGAATCTAGAAGTGTCATGAAATGATCAAACATGTTTCTCATTGAGTCACGTTGGAAGCCAAACTTGTCAGTTAAATCCATGAAGATCTCTTCAATTTCTTCTTTAGATAAAGGTATTTGATTTTCAGCAGTCCAAGCAGGATAAGGTTCACGAGATCTTTGACCAGCAGGTAAGCCAGGATTTTGATAGTCCAACCCATATATGGGAGTAGAAGCGCCAGAAGAACGGGCATTATAAGAAATTTGAGAAGAAGCAGGACGATATGCACGCTGTTGCTGGTAGGGATCATGAGGCATGTAGTTAACATTTTCGTCACCTCTACCATAATAATCCATATCAGTTGCTCTTGCAATATCAGATCTCATGGAGAAATCGGAGTAATTTTCAGGATCAGACTCACGAGTTTGGCCAGGAGGCATTTGATAATGACCTTCGGGAATAGGATAGCCTTCAGAATCTACAGGGCCATATGAGTCACCATAATAGCCATCGCGAGGTTCACCTCCGCCATAATAAGGATCGGCCATATCAGATTCAGCATAATATTGAGGTTGACCTTCATACTGATCATAAGGGCCACCAGCATAAGAGTTTTGACCGGAAGGTCCAGGACCGTACTCGTCGTAATAGGATCCATCGGGTTGTGCTTGATCAGCATAACCGTCGTCGTACCTTCTCGACATGACTTGGAGGAGTTAGTATTGAATAAAAAAGATGAAAAAAAAGTAAGAAGAGAAAATGAAGTAATTTCAGGGTCTTGTGTTGATATAAGTGGATAACACTAGAGAAATAGGCTTTGTGAGTAACGAGAAGTATGAGAATGTGTGCAAAAAGAGTCAGGCGGTACAACATGAATGTTTCAAAGGATATAACGTGAAAATCGACCCCTTCTCTTTTTTTACTTTCTTTTTAGTTTGATTGCTTGTTAAGATGTACTTACCGTTAGATTAGAAAAAAAGTGATAGCGAGTGTAAAAACCAGAAAAAGTGAAAAGAGTGAATCGAAAAAGAGTGGAAGTAAATGATTTTTTTCTATTTTTAAAGAAATTCAAAGATCGAATTTTTATGTAAAAGAACGAGTAAAAAAATCTAAAGATTGTTAGTAAAAAGAAAAACCCACTTGAAACAAGGCAGATAAGACAGAGAGAAATTCGAGAAATGAATGACAAAAGTGTAAAAAAAGGGATTGAGGTGCACGCGGTTGGATTCGTAATGTGTGAATCGGAATGTTGGTGAAAGGCAGTTGAAGACGCGGTAAGATCAGGGAACCGAAGAAAGAAAAAGAAAAGGCCACACAAAAGATCTGCAGAATTTTCCTTCCTAGCTGTATAAAAGATGTAAGAAAAAAATAGATAATTAAATAGAAATAAAAGAGTAAAATATCAAAATTTTAAGGATATTCAGCAAGTAAAAAAGTAGAGGTAAACTTTGAATAAAAAATGTGTGTGAAACATACAAACTAGGGAAAAAATAGAGAGAGAAAAAAACACGCAAACACACCTAACCCAGAAGGTCAAAACCACAAAGATCTCTGAAACAAGAACAATAACACGTAAAAAACTCGAATGAAAAAGAAATAAAAGAAGCAAAAAATAACCAAATAGTATATTTAAGATAAGGAAGAGTACAAATAAGGCAATTTCTTGAATGAGGAGTCTCTAAAGGAACGGATAAAGAGGAAAAAAGTAATACTTACGGATCTAAAGGGGCAGAATAGTAAAAAGAGAAAAAATAGAATAATATATGTTATATTTAAGAAAGAGTTCAAGATACGACAAAAAAGATGTTGAAGTAAGAAGAAGCAGTTCAAAAATACAATGAATATCCAGAAAGAAAAGAGATAAAAGGAAAGAAGATAAAAATAGAAGGGTAGAAAATATGAAAAGGAAAAGGAATTTGGGGGAGATAAATAAGGTGTATATTAAAAGAGCGTGTGCGGTAGGAGGGTGCGAGGGTATTGTAAGGCTAGAAGTTTAAATGTGTCAGTGCAGGAATCTACTAGGGATTTTACATGAAGGAAAGGATCAATAGGCCAATAGGAGGTACTTTAGATGCTTATATTCACGTACAAAAGAGAGAAAACAGGTTTATAAAATATTTCTCCTTTATATTGTATGTTTTGTTTAAGTTTGAATTACTACATTGGGGGTGTTATGGATGTGAATGACAGTGTCATGGATATGAACGATAATATCATGTAGTCGAATAGTCT
Source organism: Tortispora sangerardonensis (assembly GCA_030566855.1). NCBI lineage: Eukaryota > Fungi > Ascomycota > Trigonopsidomycetes > Trigonopsidales > Trigonopsidaceae > Tortispora > Tortispora sangerardonensis. The sequence continues at coordinate 114,950 of JAKUBJ010000017.1, read as the reverse complement.
ATGCATGATACCGTGATGCCTTATGAAAATACCTCTTGTTATGGAGATCAATGTTTATCTTTGTCTTATCATATAAACTAGAACATACGGAATTATGTTATCTTATACGGTAACACGAAATTGAGTTATAAATCAGTTCATTTTTATACTTTTAGGCATATCTTATTTGAATAGAACCCAGCGTTTTTGTTCTGGATATTTTCTATAGGATATATATGGGATACATCTTTCCCGTGTTTTTTCTTTGATCACCCCTTAGGAGGAAATTAAAATTTAGACAGTTGATTAATTAAGAGAATTTAAAGTATACCGTTTATTACTTTACTCCAATTATACATTTCCTTTTAAGTATTGTTACTAATAATGGTTACGTTTTATGAAATTAACAATCTAATGTTCATATTTAGTTTTTGATGTTACTATTCATAGTTCTTTTGTTTGCTTAATTAGAATCAAACCGTTCATGTCAATTACATATCTACATTCATTACGTCAGTACAGAATGCTTTACGTCGAGTCTCTTTTAAAGTCACTTTCGTCTCTTGGTGTTTTATATCGATCGATCAATATCGTTTAGTGAGTTATTCTCAGCGCTTAACTTTTTCGTATTCTTTATTCTTTTGTCTCTTTAGCTACTTTCAAATTCTTGCTAAGCCTTCTTCAAAAAACTACATCATTATCTCTTGACTTCCCTATTTCACATTTATAGCACACTGAAACACCTACTGCTCGATTACTTATCCGCTATGACATATCGATTACACTCACATTACAATCCAACAAAAAAATGCAAATATCACATATGGGATACACTCTTTCTTCTTTTATTCTTCACTGTACATTACGTTACCCTTTACATTCAACATCTTTTACGCCTTTACAAACTTTATTCCCAATTTCACGTATCACTACTTTCGAATAAGGCAATTCGGTTGGTTGATTGGTGTTAGTTTGTTCTATTTTTCGCTCTTTTTTTCCCTTTTCCAACCCCCCTTTTTACCTCGTTCGCGTTTCCAAGAAACTAAACTCGCCATTTAATATGCATGCTTGTTTACATATAAAAAACCGCTTCTCCCGACTTCTTCTCTTCCTTGTGTTTTCTTTTCTTTCATTATACATACAAGAAAAAGACAATCGAAAATTGAATAAATCGACTCTCTCTTTTATTTTGATTTTCTCAGTTTTTTTGTGCTTTTTTTCAACTCGATTTTGTTTCGAAAAAGTGGTCTGTTCGAAGACTTTTCTTGTTCTAATCTTAAACAACGATGTACTCTTTAATCGCTACTTCACTTCTATCGCTCGCTGCAGTAGCTCGCTCTGCTGATTTACCTTCAATTACAATTAAAGGTAATAAATTCTTCTTCTCTAATAATGGTTCTCAGTTTTATATTAAAGGTGTAGCTTATCAATCAGACGTAACTAATGATACTTCAACTGATACTTATACTGATCCTCTCGGTGACACTGCAGGATGTAGACGTGATGTTCCTTACCTTGAAGCTTTAGGCATTAACACTATTCGTGTATATGCTATTAACACTTCTCAAGACCACACTGAATGCATGGAACTTTTAAATGACGCCGGCATTTATGTCATTTCTGACCTTTCAGAGCCTCGTCTTTCTATTAATCGTGATAACCCACAATGGGATGTCGAACTTTACAATAGATACACTTCCGTAGTTGATGTTTTACAAAATTATTCAAACGTGCTTGGTTTCTTTGCTGGTAACGAAGTTACTAACAATGTATCCAATACTGATGCTTCTCCTTTCGTCAAGGCTGCTGTCCGTGACATGAAGGCTTATATTAAAGAGAAAGGTTATCGTGCAATTCCGGTTGGTTATTCTTCAAATGATGATGCTAATACTCGTCTTGAATTAGCTGATTATTTTAACTGTGGTTCCGATGATGAACGTGTAGACTTTTATGGTATTAACATGTACGAATGGTGTGGTGATTCTTCTTTCTCTGCTTCTGGTTACGAAGCTCGTACTGAAGAATTCTCTGATTTCCCTGTTCCTTTTTTCTTCTCCGAGTATGGTTGTAACGAAGTTCAACCTCGTAAATTTACTGAAGTCCAAGCTCTCTACAGTGAAGAAATGACCGACGTCTGGTCTGGTGGCATTGTATACATGTACTTCCAAGAGACTAACAATTACGGTTTAGTCACTGTAAGCGGAAACTCTATTTCAACTTTAGTTGATTACTCTTACCTTTCTGATGAACTTCATAGTATCGATCCTACTACTATTAACTCTGCCACTTATACTCCTTCTATTACTAGTGCTGCTACTTGCCCAACTGAAGATGCTAATTGGCAAGCTTCTACTAACCTTCCCGAAACACCTGATGAGGATACTTGTGAATGTCTTCAAAACTCTCTCTCATGTGTTGTTTCTCCTACTGTAGATGAAGAAGATTATGGTGCGCTTTTTGGAATCGTGTGTGGATCAATCGATTGCTCTGCTATTAGTGCTAATGGTACTACTGGTGTTTATGGTCAATACTTTATGTGTGATCCTGACACTCAACTCTCATATGTCTTGAATGCATATTATCTAGCTAACAACAAAAATTCAAGAGCTTGTGACTTCTCTGGAAATGCTACACTTGTATCTCCTTCTGCTAGTTGCTCAATCGCTTCTGCCGGTTCTCGTACTTCTTCTTCTGGTTCTTCTGCCTCTACTTCTGGTTCTAGTTCCGGCTCTTCTGGTTCTAAGTCTGCTGGAAGTTCCACCCAAATTCCTGACTTTGGAATCCTTATTTATGCTGTTGTCTTTGCATTGGGTGGTGTCACACTTGCAGTCTTTTAATCTTAAAAGTTTCACATCCCTCCCTTCTTGGTTGAAGTCTTTTCACCAAACAAAAAAACGCCTGCATATCTACATTAGATACTTTTCCCTCATTTGTTTTTTTATATCATGAGTCTGTTTTTTGAATGATTTTAACCACTATCTATATATCACTGAACGCTCAATCGATTCTCTTTACATTCAAGCAATGTTATACAAGAAAGTCTAAATCTTCATCAACAACTCAATTGTCTTTCCTTTTAAGCTTTTGCTTCTTTTTTTTCTCTTCTTCTCTGCTACATACTTTTTTATATTTATCTTTTATATATGATACTTTGTATAGATGAAATTACTATAAACGAAATAATTAGTTAAGGCTACATTTTAGAGATATATTGTATCGGTGAGAGACCATTTTAAAATTCACACGCCTACGCAAACCTTGATATACAACGCCATTCAGTACATTTTAAACAAACGCCATCAAATAAGCGCCCGTCCTTAACAAATTAATATAGATAAACCAAATTCTTCCCTGTTATTCTTTTTTGATTGATCTTATAGATTTCTTAAACAATCCTAAATGGCTAGAGTTGATTTCTTGGAGAAAGCAATAGGCATTGTCTCCAAGGCGATCGAAGCAGATACAGCGCAGTCTTATGATGAAGCTCATAAATTATATTCAAATGCACTTGAATATTTCTTAATGGCTCTTAAGTATGAGACAAATCCTAAAAGTAAAGAAATGATTCGTGCAAGAACTGTTGAATATATGGATCGTGCTGAACAATTAAAGGAACATCTAGATAAGAAACAAGCACAGCCGAAAAAGGCTATTGGAGCCAATGGTAAAACTGATTCCGATAAAAAAGACGATGATGACGATAAGAAATTACGTGGTGCTTTAGCAAGTGCTATTTTGACTGAAAAGCCAAACGTACGTTGGGAGGATATAGCTGGCTTGGAAGCTGCAAAGGAAGCTTTGAAAGAAGCTGTTATTCTTCCTATAAGATTCCCACATTTGTTCACAGGTAATAGAAAACCTTGGTCTGGTATACTATTATATGGACCTCCTGGTACTGGTAAATCATATTTAGCTAAAGCAGTTGCTACTGAAGCTAATTCTACATTTTTCTCAGTTTCTTCATCAGATCTTGTTTCTAAATGGATGGGTGAATCAGAAAGACTTGTTAAGCAACTTTTCACAATGGCTAGAGAGAACAAACCTTCGATTATCTTTATTGACGAAGTGGATGCTTTATGCGGTCCTAGAGGAGAGAATGAATCAGAAGCATCTAGACGTATTAAGACAGAATTACTTGTTCAAATGAACGGTGTAGGAAATGATTCTTCTGGTGTTCTTGTTTTAGGTGCTACAAATATTCCATGGCAACTTGATTCTGCTGTACGTCGTCGTTTTGAAAGACGTATTTATATTTCTCTTCCTGATATGCAGGCTCGTATGAAAATGTTTGAGCTTAATGTTGGTTCTACTGCTTGTGATTTAAGTCCGGCTGATTATCATAAACTTGCAGAAATGACTGATGGTTATTCTGGACACGATGTTGCTATTTCTGTAAGAGATGCATTAATGATGCCAATTCGTCAAATTCAAATGGCTACACATTTCAAACAAGTAAATGTTGATGGCGCAATTAAGTATACACCTTGCTCTCCTGGTGACCAAAGTGCTAAGGAAATGAGCTGGATGGATATAGGTCCAGGTGAACTTCAAGAGCCACCATTGACTTTTAAAGATTTCTATAAAGCTGTTAAAAATACAAGACCTACAGTTAATCAAGATGATATTTCAAGGCATGAAGAATTTACAGCTGAATTTGGTTCGGAAGGAAACTAGTATTAATAACGTATTTGTTATATTATATATGCAAAAATCTCTATTGTGTACAAGAAGCAGGTTTTCTGTCCATTTTTGAGATGCTTGTAGCAACCTCTTCCTGTAAATGTTGTGTACATTCCATCATAACTCTAGCTTGACGCGCAACATCATGAAGTTTTGAAATAACTTCCATATTTCCATCAGTAAATGTATATGTGCAATATTCTATATTAGTTCTAGCGCAGAAATTTCTTACTAGATTTTGAGCTTTCCTGAATTTATGTCTAGGCATTCTTGGAAACAAATGATGAATTGCTTGAAATTGAAGACCTCCATGAAAGAAATCTAACCATTCAGGACAATCGACGTCCATTGTTGTACGTAATTGTCTCTGTGGGAAGGACTCATCAACACCCAAATCAGCTGTAGACATAGCAAAATGAGATAACGTAATTTGCACATGCACTGGCATTGTTATTACATGTGAAACCATTATATACATAAATCTAGTCTTCGCATCAGGTAGATTCTTAGCAACAAGTACATAGAAGAACCAGTATGCAAAAAAGGACAATCCTATTATTTCAAAGTACCGTATCCAAGCAGCCCTGCCTCTTCTTGGGCCAAGTCCCCTAAATAAATGTTCCCATGATAAACGATACAGATTAAATCGTCCAAAGCAAAGAACAGGATAATATGTATAATGTTGTATTTTCAACATCACTTTTGCTACCGAATCAATTGTAAGAAACCTTTCATAATAAGAAGAAAATACATTCTTCAATAAGCGCGTTGATATAGCAAAAAATGGAATATGTTGAATATCAGGATCATGTATTGGATCATTCGTAACAAGATGATGTACATTATGATTTCTCTTCCACCAACCAAGACTTAATCCACCTGCAAAATCAGCAATAAGTACACCAATAAAATTGTCAATAAAGAAATTATGTGTTATAGCTAAATGACCAGCATCATGAGCAAAGAATGTCAACTGATGCCACATGAACCCAAGAAATACAGCTGAGAGAAAATACCATTTTATCTTCAGCAACCAAAATGCTAATGCACCAAACAAAAAGTACCTCGAAAATTCTTTAGCATAATCCCAATAATTACAATTAAAATAACCTTCCCTTTTCAATTGATCTTCAAGCTTCGAAAACTCATCTCTTATATGCCTTTGAGTCTTCATATCTAAAGAAGGATATTTTTCAAGATCCTGCTCTAACATTGCTTGTTCGAAATCATCTAAATGCTGTCTGGTATTCATTTCATAAGTAGAAGCTGGTTCAGTTTGATTCAAATGGCCTATAGTTCCTTCTAAAGTAGATCTATCTGAATAAATTCCAACAACTCTTCCATCTTTTGCTTTGAAATCACCGCCTTGAATTGGAGGTAAGAAATTCTGCCATTCATAATCTATTTTTCCAATACTGAATGCTTTGAACATCTTTCTTGTAATTTCACTATGATAAGCATTCATTTCATCCGTAGCATCTCTACCTATCATGTGATATATAGCCTTATCACCACCAGGATGTCTTGTAAGCCAACTATTAAGCTTCAATACATAGTTCTCATATATTACAATACAAGAACCGTCTGCTATTAGTGATTCTATCTCTGATCTTGACAGTATAGCCATCTTTTAAGTACAACCTAGAGCTTCAACAATTTCGACACACTCAGTTCAAATGATTATCGTATATTAAATATGCTTTATTTGTAAATATCCTGGTTCTCTAAAAATTTATACAATATATGGTGATTTTTTTCTACTCCGCTGTGAATAGCGCTTATTTTAACTGTCTCGGTGTGTTTCATATAGTAAAGCCTCGATCCAAGATTTTGTAAGGTAGTAGTGCACCCCTTAAGATGATATTTTAAGGTAGCAAATTTGAGTATTTTTACGATAAATGAGCTTATTTTGCTTCTATATAGGTTATTACATTAATGTAACGCGTAGAAGTGACGCGTAGACGTGACGTATACTCATTTCAAGTATGACGTCTACTTAAGTCTATCCACCTACAATTGTCAATTTGTCACATTGTAACGCCTACCCCAATCATTTCACCTACAACAATAATCTCTACTCTCCTATATCGCTTCTAAATCACAATCAATCTCATATCTCCTCACGTCTACTTCTACTCGTGTCTTGCACTGTTGTCACCGGGTAACTTTCTTAAAACTATTTTCACGAACTTCTTCAACAATCTATTCCTTCTACCTACAATAATCATGAATTTTGGTGGACAAGCACCTACAATCGTCGTACTTAAAGAAGGTACTGACTCTTCTCAAGGAAGAGGTCAAGTCATATCAAATATTAACGCTTGCTTAGCTATTCAAGATACTATTAGAACAACTTTAGGTCCACTTGGTTCTGATATCCTTATGGTAGATGGTGAACGTACAACTATATCAAATGATGGTGCAACTATTTTGAAACTTCTCGATATCGTACATCCTGCTGCTAATATTCTTGTAGATATATCAAGAGCACAAGATGCCGAAGTAGGTGATGGTACTACTTCTGTTGCTGTATTGGCTGCTGAATTCTTGAGAGAAGCAAAACCTTTAGTCGAAGAAGGTGTATCCACTCATATCATATGTAAGACTCTACGAAATACGTGTAGATTGGCTGTAAATAAAGTTAAGGAATTGGCTGTTCATATTGATAGAACTGATGAAACTAAATTTCGCGACTTATTGCTTAAATGTGCCGCAACTGCTATGTCTTCAAAACTTGTTCATAGAAATTCTGCTTTCTTCACTAAAATGGTAGTAGATGCCGTCCTATGTTTAGATCAATCTGATCTTGATGAAAAATTAATTGGTATTAAAAAGGTTCCAGGTGGTGGTCTTGAAGACTCTCTCTTTGTAGAAGGTGTCGCGTTTAAGAAAACTTTCTCTTATGCTGGTTTTGAACAACAACCAAAACATTTCACTAATCCTAAAATTGTCTGCTTAAATGTTGAACTTGAATTAAAGGCTGAAAAAGATAATGCTGAAGTAAGAGTAGATCAAGTTTCTGAATATCAAGCTGTAGTCGATGCTGAATGGAAAATTATCTACGATAAATTAGTTGCTCTTGAAGAAACTGGCGCTAATATTGTCTTGTCAAAACTCCCCATTGGTGACCTTGCAACCCAATATTTTGCTGATAGAAATATCTTCTGTGCTGGAAGAGTCACATCTGAAGATTTAGATCGTGTTGTACAAGCTGTAGGTGGTAGCATTCAATCAACTTGTTCAAATATTAAGCCTGAGCATATGGGTACTTGTGCAAACTTTGAAGAACGACAAATAGGAGGTGACAGATTTAACCTTTTCGAGGGTTGCCCTGAAACTAAAACTTGCACCCTTATTCTTAGAGGTGGTGCTGAACAATTCATTGCTGAAGTTGAAAGATCTTTACATGATGCTATTATGATTGTTAAGAGAACTGTCAGAGATACTACAATTGTTGCAGGTGGTGGTGCTTGTGAAATTGAATTGTCTAAATATCTTAGAGAGTACTCTAGAACTATTGCTGGAAAACCTCAGATCATTGTCAATGCATATGCTCGTGCTTTAGAAGTTATACCGCGACAATTATGTGATAATGCTGGTTTTGATGCTACTGATTTATTAAGTCATTTACGCATGCGTCATTCTAAAGGAGAAACGTGGGCTGGTCTTGATTTTGATAATGAAACTGTTGCTAATAATTTAGAAAGATTTGTATGGGAGCCAGCTCTTGTTAAAATCAATGCATTACAATCTGCAACAGAAGCTGCATGTTTAATTTTGTCCGTTGATGAAACTGTTAAAAGTCAAGAAGCACAAAACTCTGGGCCTCCTGGAGGAGGTGCAATGATGCCTAGAGGACGTGGACGTGGAATGCCTATGCGATAAAAGACTTAACGATATAAATAAGAAAATATATATAGATCAAGAAGAATATTTTGGGTGTGCTTTTGTCATACCCCCATTTTTATCTTGTCTTTTCTTTTCATGTACTATGCCTAAAATGTAATGAATATAATTTACATGTTTTATATAGAACAAATCTATGAAGTAGCTGCTTGCTCTGAATGCTCAGTGGATAATTCAGTTGATGCAGAATCAGGATTCACATCTTGTTGAACAACTGAATGGTACCTATGAGTTTTTCGACGCTCTAACATTCTCTTATGATAAAATGCACTTGCTAATAATCCAATTGTTGAACCAGCAACATTATAAGGAATATCATGCATATCAAAATCTCTGTATGGTGAGAACCCTTGTATAAACTCTGATCCAATTCCTGCAAGCAATACACACACAACAAAAGTCACTTGAATAGCTCTCCTTCTAGAAACATCCAATACCCAATAAAATAAAACAGTCATTATACAAAATATAACAAAATGTACTGCTTTATCGAATGGAACAGATATTGGTGCAAGTCCAAGTATTGCTACAAGGATTCCAACAATAATAAAGGCTACATAAGAAGAGTTAGTTAAGCCCTCAAAAATGCTTTTTTTATATACTTACCTGCTAAAATGTTCTTACGAACCGGTATATTATCCAACATTGTAGCATGTGAAGAGGCAGTTACTTGAAGTTGAGTATAGGAAATTGATCTCTCTCGCATTAGCCCTACTTATTCTATATACGTAGAATGGTAATATTCAATAATAAATCCATATAGGGTTATTAAATTATTACAATATAAATGTTTTTATTGTAATAGAATCATTTCAATATAATTAATAATAGTATTTTAAGCTTATTTTATTATCAGAAGAAGTTTTAGTTGACACTAAGGATTTATCTGTTTTGTCTAAAAATTGCACCATCACTTTCCTATTTGGGAAACTCTCACTAATGCAAATAAAGTAGGCCTTTATGATACAACCAACAATATTTAATATAATAATTTAATGTACACTTTATTTGCTGATGCATATTTAAGCTATATGTTTATTTTCAAATACGAAATTGTATTATTATGCCTACTTTCGTATTGGTCCAATCGGTCGTTACTCATGCAGAGAAACAGGAGCTTACTAAAGGGGTTAAAGGGGTTAAAGGGGTTTAAATATACCATTTTGTTAGTCTATATAAAAATTTATTGAGTGTGTTTGCTCTCATTGTCGCTGCTGATGGTATTAGGATGTAGTTCCAGGCGTAAGCTTGCACTCTCTATCATAGCAGTATTATCATTCAGCACCACCAGCTTTCAGCTTAATCAATTAAATAGTCCACTATCTGCCTTTTTTAATTTATATTTACCGTCTTAAGTTTAACACAGTTTCACTCTCAGGAGCGTATCACTCATGATCGCTCATACCCCCACAAATCTAACTTCCTCAGCCACCAACCACTCAGCCCATTTTTCAAAAATTCATTTCTTACTTAAATTTATTATTTTATTTATCTATAGCCTATCAATTCCATAATTTTATTACATTTTATGCCATCATTACCCATTTATTCTCACAGTCTTCCAACACTTCTAAAGCTTGCTGTATAGTAATGATTACATAAGCAACCTTAATACACTCTAAAACCCACTACCATCCATGAACCAAACAACCCTTCTTCATTAATCTCGAGAATAAGCACTCTTTAACCATTACTTCAATACTATATTTTTTTCTCAATTCATTATTTTGATCAAAAATTTTATTATAGACATTTTGAAGCCTTAATTTACTTGAATTCTAAGTCATCATTTGACTGCTGCTTTTTTCTTTTTTCTCACTACTTATAGAAATCGCGATTGTGTTCTATTTGCACCAACTTCAACACCTTTTTCTTAATATTTACATGAAGTTGTTTATTTAACTACCAAGGCGGGCTTGTTTTACTATTTTAAGTCTACTTTATATACAGAGATCTCATAAAAAGGAAATATCTACCTAATGATACTATCTCCACCCGTTTTTAAAGCATTAGCTCTTTCTCTAGAATCAAATGAAGCATGGAGAGCCCATTTTTCTATTTCTGAACATGCTACATTTCAAGTATTGATAAATGCTTCAGATCAGAAAGTATGGGAACAATTTATATCGTTGCAATCTTTGCCTGAAATCTCACAACCTCCTAGTACTGTTCCTGAATCGGTCGCGCCTCCTATAACGAATGGTATCCGTGGTCAAAGTCCTGCTATATTTGATTCTCCGCGTGACAGTTCTTTGCGACGAAGGCTTTCACACACTCCTATGTCAACTGCGCTAAATGGAAGATCTGCATCTCCTTCCTTTTCAGCTAATAATCAGTATCCTGATGAAATACCAGATACTGATTCTCCTTTTAATCTTTCTTTACAATCTTTGACTTCTCCTGTAGACCTTAAGCAACTTGCGTTTAAAATAAGAAGAATTGTCTCTGAGTTAGCCATTGACCTTCACATTAACGGTGAATTATCTGACTTTGTTCAAACTCATTCTAATCCTTCTGCAACAGTCCAGGACGAGACAAAGCTTCGTCAAGATGATGACTATGATGATTATGACGATGAGGAAGATGACGCTGAAAATCCTAAATCTTCCCCTACTCCTGAAAAACAATCTAGCTCTGCTGATGATTCTTCTCCTATAGTTATTCCACCGTGTGAACCTACGGACTCAGATATTGAAAAAGCGAAAAAGCATGCTCTTCTTCGAAAATCTGATATATACCATTTATTTGATTCAAGTGAATCTTACTTTGCTCATTTCGTTCAGTCAGCTTCTAACTCAACTAATCAGTCTCTTGCTTCGAAATTAAATGGTCTAGGAAAGTTAAATTCTATGAATTTTGGCGCTGCTAACTTAAGCTTAAAGCATCTTCTTTCTCGTATAGAAGATAGACGTACGCAACTCTCGCTTACTGATCTAGAACTAAGAAATCTTATTGCTGATGTTCGTAAAAACAGATCTAAATGGGCTAGTGAAGATAAATTGGGTCAAGAAGAGCTTTATGAAGCTGCCGAAAAAGTTGTTTTAGATCTTAGAGCATATACACCTCATTCTAATGCTTTTTTAAATAAGGTCAGTAGACGAGATGCTCCAAACTACTATAATGTCATAAAACATCCTATGGACCTATCAACTGTTATGAAGAAACTAAAGACATTTCAATACAAATCAAAAAATGACTTTGTCGATGACCTTATGTTGATTTGGAAAAATTGTTTGGCCTATAACGCTGACCCACAGCATTTTCTTCGGGCTCATGCGTTAGCTATGCAAAAGAAGACTTTAACACTGATACCTTTGATCCCCGATATTGTAGTACGTGATCGTGCTCAAGTTGAAGCTCGTGAAGCATCGCAAGTTGGTGATGCGCCTAATGACGAAGATAGTGATAAGGATAATGAATTCTCTCTTACTCGAAAGGGTTATAAACCTCAAACCTCTGGAAAGGCTAAAAAGCGCAAATTTGAGACTGATGATACTCAGTCACAGGCAAGTGTGACTAGTCCTCCGCCTACTCTTTCTGGTATACCGGATCATGTTTTACAAGAAATGAAAGATTCAACGTATGCATCACCAAGCTCGTCAGTTGACGGAAATGGATTTTCGCAGGGCTTAGAAGGTATGTATACCACAAATATTCCTGAAGAGAAAGAAGATATAATTGAAAGTTTCGAAAGCCTACTTTGGCAAACTGTTACCAAACAACCTAGAGAAGATGCATTACGGAGCAGACATTTACTGTTAAAGAATAATAAATTAGACCCTGAGAGTCCGGCGTTTTTAAGAACTTCAGACGGAATGAAACTTTACCTGGAAGCCAATTCTGAATTAAATGAACTTGTGGAAATTACAGAGCCTCCAACTTTAGCTGAATTAAAAAGTGGAATTGAGAGACCTGAGTCTGAGCTGGATGAGTTTGTTCTTGAGTATGCTGTTACTTCTGGTTTGCCTGATATTAAATGGAATCGTGATTTAGAATATCAACCTGATGCTTCATATCAAGTTTCTGATGAATTGCGTCCTGAAGATGTACCTCCTTCTGGTTTTGTTTACAGCTCAGGGATGTGCAATACTGTGGATCGAAATATAGAAAGGATGGTGAACATTAGAAAAATATGTACGAAGATTCAAACTATTCGCAATATTCAAATGGGTACACCAGCCAAGGATCTGAGAGCGCTATATGCACCTGAGCCAGTTACAAATGAAGACTTGGATTTAGATAGCCGACTTGATCCTAAATCAGAGTATTTTTCAAAGGAAACTAATTATGTTGCTCTTCAAAGATTTATAGGGCGTGTAGGTATGCTAGCAGGATTTGACTCATGCACTACGCCTGCTGTTGAGATTTTTGTGGGTATAGCGGCTAAGCATATGGAAAGTCTTGCGCATTGTTTAATGGCATATGCAGAAGAGAATGAGAATGGAAAGTTAAAATACAAAAATGAGGAAGTGATATTGCATTCATTATTTGACAATGGAATTGAAGGGCCTTGGGTTTTAAATACGCATATAAACTCTGTTGTTAGGTTTGAAAGTAAGCTTGATGATATTACAAGACGTATGAAAGAACTACTTGCTGATCATTTGCGCCCAGCTATTGCTGAACTTGATGAGGAAAGTTTTGTAGATGGATCAGAACAGTTTGTTACTGGAGGATTTACAGAAGATCTTGGAGATGATTTCTATGGTTTTAAAGAGCTTGGTCTTGATAGAGAGTTAGGCTTAACATCTTTAAATGTTCCATTGCATTTATTACATGGACGACTAAGTGGAATGGCTATGAAAGAAGGTGAAGATGATGGGACTATCAACAAGGATAAAGAGCTTATTCCTCCTGTTTATGATCCTATAACGCTGAAACTGGTTAACACTTCAGTTATTGGACTTCTTAAGCCTTTCTTCACAAGTGCATTGGAAAGGCAAGCCGAATTGGAAGGTAAAGATATTGATAGTGTGCATTTGAAGGAAGATTTTGATGCTGCTCGAGTTAAACTGATGCCCAAACCTAAGGTTTTACCGACTGGAAAGATTCCACCATCTAAGAAAAGAGTTAAAGGCAAGCATGTTTTTATTCGTACAAGTAGTGACCAGTCGACGTTGCCTGCTGGATTTGTTCCTCCTCCAAGTCCATCAGTAAGTACTGATGTGAATGGAGTCGGTGATGACAAAGGGGATAAAGAATGCAGTCCTACTGGTATGAGCGATATGGCAATTGAGGAGTTTTTTTCTCCTGTTGATGATACAGATACAATTTTGGCATGATACTTGAGTATGGTATCTATTGATTTAAATGACAAATTGAGATGTGATTATAATATTTATGTGCTGCATGGTGCAAGTTCTGGAATGCTGAAGAAAATATTATTATAGTCTCTTCCTTTTAAAGAGACTAATAAAAGTGTACTATTAGCCTACAATATTGTTGTAGAAGAGAATAATACTAGTATTGTATTGGAGGGAGATGTAATTGTAGATCTATGAGGTGTAAAGGATCCGGTCTTCGGTATTTAAAACAAGTATCAATGGTCTTCAGCTGCTTGATTCTCGAGTAGACAGAGATGTGCAATATGGTATACGAATTTAAACTGTGCCTTATTCGATACCATGAGACATCTTTGGCTTCTCAATTGTGATACAATATTGTAAATTGGGTCTTCGATCGTATCAGGAGTTGAAGACTCAAACAGAGGCATAATTTCAGAGAAGTGTCGTGCAATGAAACTAGATGCGATAAAAGTTCCTGTACGTCCTACACCAGCAGAGCAATGAACAACCAAAGGGCCAGTGTCGGGGATCTTGTGTATCTTTAAGATCAAATTCAGTATCTGTTTCTCGTCATTTGGGCTACTGTGATCAGTCCAGTTGTCTACGTGATATTGGTAAACAGTCTTTGACTGAGAAACACCATCAGCGTCTGAATAGTTCAATTTAAATTTGCGTATTTCAGCAGAAGATGCAGAATCGATTTCAGAAGAAACAAAGACTACCGAACCGGCATGCCCTATATCTAGAGTTTCCCCACTGTCAGGCCAATACTTATCGCATTTTACTCTTGTACCTTCAGCAAGAGACGTAAGCATTACAATTACAGCAGTTGGCCCAGTATATTGAGCTACTAACCACCAAAAATGACCAATTGAATTAGCAAGTGGACCTTGTGCTGCAATATATGTATCCTTTGATCCTAAAGGTGATTGTAATTCAATATGAGATGCGTTTACGTAGTCGTTAAGTAAAGGAGCCTTTAGTTTAACTCTATTCTCTGAAAATGGTATAATATCAGAGTATCTATCTAAAGATTCAGTGCTTTCATTACTGTGTTTGTAAAACTTTCCCTTTTGTGCTTTGTAAGCTTCTTCATTGATCTGGGTAAACCTCTTCTCTATAATACGTTTCTCAGGAGTTAACAATTCAGCTACCGGTGCATTTGTAGCTATTTCGCTAGAGCTTAAGAAAGGAATTTTACCTTTTGTCATTTTCACGAAATTCATGAACTTTGAATGGTTTGTAAGAGATACAAATAGAAGTGAAAAGAAGTAAATGGCCAGTATAACAACCCTATAACTTTCAGCGAACAGCAACAACAATATAACTTCAATAGTAAAATCAACCTTAAATAAGAGCGATTTTACGTAAGTAATGTATTTTTTTATATAAATATTGAATAGTAGATGTAAGCAATCAAAGAAGTGCTGATCGACATTGAAATAGTAGTGTCAGGGTAATCTATTTGAAATTCATCTTACGCGTACAGTATGAAACAGAAAGTCACATGATTGAGATTTAAAAAAGTGAAATTATATGCAAATTAACCGAGTAGAATGTTTGGAATGATAGAATGAAGCTGCTGGAATTGTAGTTGTGTGGGTACATGAGACAACTACCAAGAAGCTCTCCAGGTAATCTGAATGAGGTTCTAGCTGATGGATAGTCAATGGCGTACAAAGAACTGATTTAAATGTTTCTGTATCTATTGGCAACCAACTTGTTTTTTTGACGCATAATATAAAAGACTGCAGTAAATGTATTTCCAACGAGAACTTATTTGTGAATGCATTCAAATAGACCGATGTTCTGTCTTCTTCGAGTACTCTCTGTACTTGCCTGTACATGGGCAGCATCTTTCAGCCTCTACATTCGATAAAATATAAAACCATTGAAACCTACACACTGAATTGCTGGAATAGAGAAGTAATGTCAGTTCTATTCAATGAAATATATGTATGATTTTATGTAATCGAAATAACATTAAAGTTCTCGCTTAAGAACTCTAATGCCAATAAAGTTCGCTTACATATTTTTACAAATTTGTGAATAATCAACGCAAATTGTGATTAAAATAAAAATGTAATGTAAATGTCGAGGAATTGAAGTATCAGGATATTATATTTAAAATTTCAAAAAATCCCGAATTTTGGTGATTTTTGATCATTTTGTTGGGTTAACCCCTTGGTGTTTTTGAAGATTTTGCTCATTTTGCGACTTTCAAAAAAAAGTCAAAACTCTTCAAATTGCTTTGTTTTTGAGTATTTTATATTTTCAAATATGCTGATTAAGCTGAAATGCTGCATTTTAAATTTAGAGATTATTAGTATGGAGAAAATGTTGCTTGAAGTTCTGGAAATTTTCGAAGTTTTAACTTTGAAAATCACCAGATAGAGTTTTTCTATGCACTGTGATTTGTTGAAACACTACATGTGATGAACCTTGTTGCTAAATAAACTATTTTTAAAAACTTAAAATGATATCGATCGCATAGAAGTTCATCATTACTTTTCAATTACACTCTTTGATACATTATATTAATAGTGATATGCTTTATGTATATAAAGATGAATTATTCACTTCTTAATATTCTTTTAGTACAATAATCATCTTGTATGGGTTGCCTTTCATTGAAGTATAACAGTATATTTCATGTAGGTTAGGGTGAAAATCTGAAAATTTTCTCCATACTAAAAGAGTAGATTAAAGCGAATTTCCGATTAAAATGAATAAAAGATATAGCTTTTCAACTTTTGAAACAGAGATGAAGTGAAAATATACATAAAATCACTGTTTTCTGCACGGCTGATGGAGCATTGAGGGTTGAATGATAGGGCACACTCATTAATCTTATAAAGATACGAAAAATCAATGTAAAATAAGCATTATGAACATTTATTGACTTTCATGATCTTCTGCTTTGAGTAGTCAAAGTGATTCAAAGTTGAGCCAGCTTTTAGGCTGATTGAAAACTTTATAGTGCGCCGAGTGTAGGTTGAGCTACTCTGAGTAAAGACAACATCTAATTTCATTCCTTTTTTCAACCATGACTAATTCAATTGTAATAAATATTAATCCACTAAGTTTAACTAATTAATCCGATCAGAATGAATATATTTAACCCGTATAAAATGTTGTGGGCGGAGCTGTAATGCTTTGGCTACTTACAATAGGTGTTGGTAGACTTCACTTCACCACATCACCAAACTTACACCATTCACCCATCATCATAATTCCTTAAAACATCAATGGATACCCTTACAATTGATAAATTGGATGATTTCTATGATGAAATATCTAATAAGATTAATGAAAATACCAAAGAACTTTCACAAATAGAAGCATCCATTGAAAGAATATCGACTTCTTTACTTTCTTTCGATGAGGACAACAATTCAGCAGAACTTATAATAAATGTCTTGAAAGATTCTAAACAGAAAAACACTGCAGACTTATACTTGAATAAGAATGAATTTGATTCATTAGAGAATGCTATAAATCAAGCTATGTCTTATAAGGATAGATTAAAAAGACTTGATACTGAACGTCAAATTTGTGAAATTCGTGATCGAATACTTCTTGAAATTAATACTTCATGGCCTCCTTTGAATGGAATGATACAACTGAAATCAATATCTGATAAATATAATAATACTATATTTACAGATATGTATAATTTAGTTTGTAAGACATGGTCAAAGAGAATCGATACAACTTTAAAAGTCTTCGGATGGCCAACAGAAGAATCAAATTCAACAAAGATATCATCACCTATATTTGCTGAATTCTCTAATGAGGTTATTCAGTCACTTGAATTTCAAATTCAAATGAATAGAGTTACAAAGGAGTATCCTTATATATTGTTTTATACTCTTTTGAACCCATTACGTCAGAAGTTTAGATACCATTTTGATTCAAACAAACCAACAAATAGAATCGACAAACCAGAGCTTTATTTTGATTATATAATTGCTTCTATAAAGGAGTCAATTGATTTCATCGAAAAGTATATATCTATACCTCTTCTTGACAATGAGAATTTACTTTTCATTGATCCATTACACGAGTTCATTCTTTCTTGGCTTCATATACTCGAACCTCATGTTAAAGCTTCAGTTCCATTAGCTGCTGAAACCCCGCAAGTTTTAAGTCATCTTATATTTGAAGCCATGAAGTTTGATAATATACTCAAGTCAGTATACCATTTTAGATATCGCGACAATACTGAATGGCCAGGTATAACAGATATCATTTTAAGCGATCTTAAAATCACTAATGACTGGCTTAGATTTGAAGAAGAATTTGCAGTTAAAAGGTATGACCAAATTATTAATGATAAATCAGCCTTTGAGATTGAATTTGATGTAGCAGAAGAGTCTCATTTAAAACCAACTGCATCAGCAAGAAGATTGAAACAATTACTTCAAACTACATCAGATCATTATTCATGTTTATCCTCTTTATATATAAGGTTAAAATACCTTTCGGTTATTCAAATACCAATACTGAGCTCATATGCTGAAACGCTTCAGACATCGGTAGAAGAATTTGAAGGTATGACTTCAAGAGTAACTAGAGCAGTACATCGAACTAGTTCAAAGGACGATTCTGTTTCTGGTGTTATTGGCTTGCAGCGTCTTTGTAGGTTATACTGCAGTTGCAAGTCAATGGAATTGTTTCTTATTGAATGGAAACATTCCTATTTCTCACTCTCTCTTTCTGACGATTTGTATAAGTATATTGTAGACAAGAGAGGTTCAATACCAACAAAGGACGATATTATACGACTTATTAAAGATGAGTTTGGGTGCAATTCATCATACTTGTTCATGGAAGACGATTTTGAACAACAAATAACTCTAATTGACAGAACATATTTAGCATATTGCCGATTGTCTTTAAGAATCAGGAAACTATTAGTTCAACTACTGACACGAGAAGCACGTCCAGTTATTAGAGTATTGAATCAATATACTAAACCCTCAACTGACGACTCTAATGATGAAGATACTTCATCTCATTCATTCTCATTTGACGAATTCAAACAATTGCTTTCATATACAAAAAGATGTTTATCAAATACATCATATGCTGATACCATTGGATTGCTAAGTACAGCGATTAAACATGAAGCTGGTACTACTTTAACTACGCTTGACGATATATTAGCAGAAGTGTAATTCATAACAAAGAAATTATGTGGAACAACGACTTAGGCAGTCATCATATGAAAGCGAACAAAGCTCACTAATTGATAACTACACAAGTAAAAAATCGTCATTTCTTAAAAAGGTTTTGTTCTTCCCGTAGTGTGAGAACTCTCAGACTGATAATTTCTTTCTGACAGCCCAATTTTTACGGGGTTTCATTTCTACAATTGAATCTACTTACAACAAACTCTACATTGGTTTTCAGACTGCAAAATAAAATTGTTGTATTTCTATGGGAAGTAAACAAGAAGGAAGAAAGGTCAATTGGGGAAAAATGGTCAAAATAAAAATCTTGCACATCAGGGTAAACAAGATTACGATTTGCTATGAAAAACGATATAATTATACATGCCAAATAGTTATTAATAAAAAAAAATGATTAAGATAAAAAAGCTGCAGGAGATTGAGATTAAACTCTAGCAGATGCAAGACCAGTTTGTTCAGGGCGCATCCATTCAGTTTCGATGAAACTCCAAACCTTCTCTGATTCAGAAAGAGCTTCATCAAAAGTAGATGCCATTGTTTCAATGTAAATCTTTAATTTAGGTTCAGTACCACTTCCTCTCATAGTGACTTTAACTTTACCGTCATTTAATTTAAAAGTAATCATTTCTGACGACTTTGAGACAGGAAGAGTAGGGACATTGTCAGGTGTAGTAGAATCATACCCATCAGTTAAATCACGCCAGTAAGTAATATCAAATGTACCAAGTTTTGCAGGGAATGGCTTAGCAAGTTGTCTAATATAAGCAAAAGCTTGAGGAGTAAGTGAAGGATCAGG
The DNA here is from genome assembly GCA_030566855.1 of Tortispora sangerardonensis. Taxonomy (NCBI): domain Eukaryota; kingdom Fungi; phylum Ascomycota; class Trigonopsidomycetes; order Trigonopsidales; family Trigonopsidaceae; genus Tortispora; species Tortispora sangerardonensis. The sequence goes on along the minus strand of JAKUBJ010000017.1, from coordinate 95,109 downwards.
TACTTTAAAGTAAGAGTTAACTTCAGCAAAGTAACCATACTTTTGGTAAAGAGAGTCTAGCTTTTCAAAAAGACTTAAACCTTGAGCACGCCAGTGAGAAGCCATTCTGATAGCAACAGTGGCAGCAGTTACACCATCTTTGTCATGTACAAGAGGGAACATATAACCAATAGCTTCTTCGTAAGCAAATGGAACAGTGTAACCTTCCTTTTCTAAGTCTTGAGCACGATTACCAATCCATTTAAAACCAGTAAGAGTATCTTCATAATAGAAAGACTCCTTTTCAGCAATCTTTTGTAACATCTGAGAAGATACAGTAGAATTAAGCATGGCAATTTTTGTAGATTTAGGATCATAAGATTCAAGTACAAAAGCAGCAAAAAGAACGCCTAATTGGTTTCCAGTTAATTGCTTAAATTTACCATCAGTTTTAGCAGCTACAGCGCAACGATCAGCATCGGGATCATTTGCAACAATAACATCAACATCAGGATTAGATTCAGCAAGACTGATAGCTAGATCCAATGCACCTTTCTCTTCAGGATTTGGGAAAGATACAGTGGGGAAATCAGGATTTGGAGAATCTTGTTGAGGAACATGTATGATATTAGCATCGACAGCTAAATATTTAGTAGCTTCAACTATAGGATCAGCACCAACACCATGCATTGCAGTATAAACTACACTTACAGGAGCAGTTGGTTGAATCAAAGGTAGTTTCGTTGAAAGGTCAGAGAAATATAATTTAGACATATCGTCATAAATTTTAACACCGTTGGCAGCGACTAAAGTCTTATCCCAAGTGACAGGCTTTAAGTTTTGTTCAATTGCATCAGCGATTCCAGCATCATGAGGAGGAATAATTTGTGAAGCATTTTCCCAATATACTTTATAACCATTATCTTGAGCAGGATTATGACTTGCAGTTATCATAATACCACCAGCAGCTTTTAAAGTCTTAATAGCAAAAGGAACCATTGGTGTATGTACAAGACGCTCATAATAATAAACTTTGAAACCAAAATGAATAAAGACAGCAGCTGTTAATTGAGCAAAATCTAAAGAATTGTATCTATGATCATGTCCAACAACTACACCTTTTGATTTTGCATCAGGTATTGTTTGTAACATATAAACAGCTAAACCTTGAGTTGCTTGAATGACAGTCATTTCATTCATATAACAATTTCCACTATCCATTTTACCTCTAAGGCCAGCAGTACCAAATTCTAATCTTTTAGATAAACGTGAATTAAGTTCATCGATATTTCCATTATCCTTTAAAGCTTGAATAACAGAGCGTGTTTTAGGATTTTGATCCCATTCTATCCATTGATTTGCAAGATCCATTTGTTTTTTTATTTGAATTTATTGTCGATCGAAAAGTTCGAAAATATAAAAGAATTTATTTGTAAAAAAAAAGAACTCAATTTATATATTCCATAAAAACGGTAGAAGAAAAAACTTCACACTTTTCGGACGAGATTTTCTTATTAGTAGTTAGTTCAAAAAAAGAAGCGAAAAGTGAAACGCCACAGCGAAAAATAAACAAAAAGATGCCGCGTGAAGTAATGAAAATGCAATAAAAAATGTTAATTATTTGAGGATCATTGAAATATCGATAAATCTTTGATTTTAAAACTATCAATAATATTAACCATTATTTTATTCAAATTTTCATCATTTTTTGGTGTTATTAAACTAATAACAAAATCTGTTGATACTTCTTGTAATCTAATAGTCGTAATAATAGAAACATATGATAGATCTTCAAGTCCTGATGGTACATTTGATTTTGTAGCATATTCTTTAGGTACATAAGCTGTATACGTCAAAATATTATTTGAAATTGATTCCTTTTTTATAATATTATATTGAGACTCTTTAATACCATTAGTTTCCATTATATCACTAATAATAACATTATGGTCATTTTCTAGATCATTAGCATTCTGTACTTCTAATAATTCACAAATCAAAGAAACTGGTAATTCATTCGTTTCATCAATAAATACTTCTTGATTATCTGGAACTTGTCTTATTTCTGATACATCAATAAAAGAATCAGGTAGATTTATTTCAAACGCTCCACCAAAAAGTTCTTTAATCATAATCAAACAGTTATGTCTTTTTCTAAGTTCATCGAACTAACTAATGCTCATTTATCAGACTACACAAATTATACTATATTATGTTATATTACAAAAAACCATTATTCTCCATTGCTTTCATCATCCGATCCAAAGCCTAATTCAAGCTCTTCAGCTAATTTGTCTTCGTCAAAATCATCATTATCATCACTTTCGTTATTGTCATTAACTGTACCATTAGATTCTTCCGTTCTAGCTCTTTTAGGTGAATCTACTTCAATTGAATCATCTACTCCTGTTGGTCGCTTTCGACTTAATCCTGGTATCATACCATTCTCTGTACCATCATCACTACCATCGTCGCTGTCGTCATCACTACCATCATCGCTGTCGTCATCACTATCATCACTATCGTCATCACTTAAAAATTCTTCAACTTCTCTATTAACTTCTCCCCAGTCAATTTTTCCATTAGATAAAGTATCCATCAAACTTTTACGACGTTCATGCTCCGCTTCTGAATCTCCATCAATCTCTTCTTTAACTGTATTAAACGTAGCAGCTGCTCCAGGAACACTATCTTTAGGTGTTTCTTCTTCCATTTCAAGTAAATATTCATCTTCAGATACACGCTCCCATCGATCTAAACATGCCATAACCCAATCCATTTTAACTACTATACATCTAGGATCTGACCTAGCTTGCCAAACTTTTCGAGTCCCTGACTGTGCAGCAACTAAATGTGTCACTTTTCCAGGAATATACTCAGCAAATACTATAGCTCCAAATGATCGAACCCATCTAACTATATCGGCAGAATCTAATGGCATACCTTGTCGTATAATACCTGAAAATACCATAATAGCTCCATCAAAAACTTTCTCTTTTAGTCTAGGCATAATCCATGAAATAGCTGGAACTGACTTGCTCTTATCAGCATTGTTCTTCTTTCCTTCATATACATTAAAAAATTCTTTATGCACCATATTTAATGCATGCTCAACATGCTCTAACTCATTATCATCATTTCGAAGTAATGGAAATATGCGATTATCAATAGACAATTCTTCTTGTTGTCGTGCTAAAGGCCTTTCAATCTGCTGTGCCTCAAGTGCTTCATGTAATTTAGTAGTTTGCGCTGCTAGAACTTCAGGTGAATTACTTCCTGACATAGCCATAATTTGCTCTACGGTAGTAACAGATCCACTAGTAGCAACTGCACTAGGAGGCCCTTCATTATCAACACTATCACCGTTATCAGATGAAATAGATACACCATTGCCATTTTCCTCACTACCGGCTGTATTCAATGTGGAGGGAAGTGCATTCTCATCAAGAGGATCCACTTCTTCAGACCCATCAGATTCTTGAATTACAGGCAAACTGTTCTCTGAACTTTTAGGAACCAAGTCTTGTCTAACAGGAAGAAAACTAGAGTTAATGTCTCCAACACCAACAAAAAAATCATACGGTATAACTTTAAGTAAATTGGCTGACCAGTTCCAAACATCTGCACGGTCGTCAATAATCACAACTAATGATTGGTCAACTGGAAACAACCTTTGTAACGACTTCTCTGTTAATGATCCACTTTCGTCTCTTGACAGTATTCTGCTACCAAAATATTTACCTTCAGGATCAATTACATTTGAAATAGCACGCGCATACGATCGAGTAGCCATTGTGTATATATGCATTTCGTATAGTTTAGATGCTTCCTCTAAAAACTTCTTCAAACCTGGTCTAAGTTTAACGTAATACCAACATTCATGCCCACCATTCTCTTCTTCCTTGCTGGGTTGCTTTACACCTTCATCGAAAGAATCGTCAAGCTTGAAAGTCACTACATCCTGCAATGCTTTGTAATTAGGATTACTTACATCACGTTTCCATTCAGCAACTGTTGGGTCAACAGTAGTATGAATTACAGTTTGATCTAAATCAACAACTAAAATCAATTTCTTCTCAGATATTAATCGATTCGTAACTTGAGATTCAATTCTTTCAGCTTCGGATTTAGATACACGTAAACCAATTGTCTCTTTATCATATTGCGACATCGATATAGGTGCTCGAGCAGCTTGATCAAATTCAGTATAATCGCCAGAATCGATAACAGCACCACATACAGCGCATAGCCCACCATATTGAACATTATGACTACAAGGCTCTTCAATATAACAGATAATTGCCTCTCCTGACTCTAACTCTTCTCCTTCAGCTACATCCCAAGATTTCAATACACCATTAATCGGGCTTTCGTATATACCATGGAACTCTTTTGATACTTGTACTTCGCCTTCATCGCTATCTTCTGTTACAGTACCATTATACTTATAATTTAACAAAGGAGTATGTTTTTCAATAGTAGAGCCTTCTTTTTGTAAAAACGATGTAATTACAATTGGGTATCGTAAAGATGTGGGTAACCGTAAGGGCGAAGGTTCGTTTGAAGGGAATGCTTGATCCATTTTTCTAAACAAACTTCGAATGGTCAAGTCAAAAACTAAAAAAAGACCCTTCCCTTCTTAGAAATAAATTCGTGTAAAAGTTTACGTAATCAATGTAAACAAAAAATGAAACCTCAATAAAAATCTGGCAACGTAAAACAAACTTCTGAGGTAAAAGAAAAACAGATAATAAACAAACAATAAAGAATATTAAGAAAAAGAAAAATGTGGAGTGTGCAAAACAGTGAGTTTTATATTGTACGGTAGTTTAGTGGCCTTATAGACGTGAGGCTGGTAAGCTTATTATCTTCATAGTTACCCGGATATCTACAAGACAAACCTGAGATTAACATCAATAGGATGCGAAGCTGATAGTTGTGGCTTTTGCGAGTATTTTCCTCGGAGTGCTGTTCTCATACTTTGCAAAAGAGTTATATAGCTATAGTCATAGCCAGAACTCATTACTTGTATAAAAGCATAAGACATTGCACCTGTAGCCATTCCATTTTCAGTAGTGTCAGCACTTGTTTGATCATCTCTGCAGCCAGAAAAAGAAATAACATCAGCAGAAGATGATTTAAATCTTCTAGACATTTCTGTAGCATCTTTACCAACGGTGACTTGTTTGTAAGCGCTTGTGACAGCATTTGCAACTCCCATGATATTGCCTCTCTTGTATGCACTGAAAGCCGAGAATGCACTCTTGCCTGCCCCTTTGTATACGTTTGGTTCCTTTACCAAACCTTGAGTAGAATAAGTAAAAGGTAAATCCAATGCACTTCCAGAGTGACAAGAATCAAATAGAGCTGTGAGGCGACAACCGTGAGGAAGCTTAGAAACTAAGATTTCATGCATTATATCATCAACAATTTGACCACTTCTTTGAAAATCTACAGGATAAATAGTTTCATCATATCCATCAGCTTCATCGCCGTCTTTATCAGCTTGTTGTCCGCCATGACCAGAATAGTGGAAGAACAGTGAATCATTAGGTCTAGCATCGGAAGCAAGCCATACCATTGCGTCTAAGATGTTCTGCCTAGTAGGAATAGAGCGTGGATTTTGTTGGTCATCTGTTAATATAACCATATCTTCCATTTTGTAACCAAATCTTTGATTTAAGAAGTTTACCATATTTCTAGCGTCGTTGATACAACCACGCAGTTGAGATTTTGTGCCAAAGTAGTTAATACCTACAATAAGAGCTTTTCTTCTTCCTGTGCAATTTGAGTATTGATATGAGTATTGTTGATTACCGTAAGTTACTGTTTGCATAGAAGTAGGAGGACCTTGAAATGATTGTCCTGAAGGTGGACCATTGTAGCCTTGAGGGGGTTGATTATAGTTTTGTTGGTTGTAACCTTGAGGAGGTTGGTTGTAGTTTTGTTGATATCCTTGAGGAGGTTGGTTGTAGTTTTGTTGATAACCTTGCTGATTTTGTTGATACCCTTGTTGATAGCCCTGCTGATTTTGTTGATACCCTTGTTGATAGCCCTGCTGATTCTGTTGATAGCTCTGTTGATTTTGTTGATATCCCTGTTGATAGCCCTGCTGATTTTGATATCCTTGCTGGTTTTGATAACCCTGAGAAGAGTTTGAAGGTGGTCTGGCTTGACCGTATTGTGACATTCTACTATTAATTATTAAAAACCTCTCGATATGTTTAAATACAAGTGATGATTCAAGTTGATGGTGGACTATATATGGGATATATCCCATAGATCGATCGGACCTTTAAAACCCCCCACACTTTTCAGCCGTACTTTTGTTCTGAGCTCAGATCGATCAGGAATCGATTGTAATTGTTTTAATATTTCATTATACTACTGAATTCATGAATATTTTAATAAATTATGTAATGTGAGCATGACATCCAGTCATGCGTAGAGATAGTCATCATAATCGTTCAAAGTGCTAAACTAATTGAGCTATAGCTACATTCTTCTTGCCAGCTCTTAAAAATACAATAGATTCATCAACAATGAGATCATCTGTAAGTGTATCTTGTAAACACATACGCTTTAAATCAGGTCCAACATAAATACCACCCTGTTTTAACTGTGTCTTAAGTGTACTTGAAGAACCAGTCAATATCTTTCGCAATAAGTTTATTATAGGCATTTGGTAAACTTCAGATTTTTCAACTTGTGTAACAAAAGAATCTCCCTTAAAGACCTCTAAGATCTCTTGTGCAGCTGGTAGTTTAAAATCATTAGATCTTGGAAACTGTCCATAGAGCAATTCCGATGCGGAAGCAGTGACAGATCCAGAGCCTAAACCATGTACAAGATCAGTAATTTCTCTAGCTAATACCTTTTGACCATTTCTAGCATCAGGATAAGCCATATGCTCTTCAATAATAGAATCTATTTCAGGTATAGACAAAAATGTAAACATTTTTAAGTATGTGCTTAAAACAGAATCAGGTACTCGTATGAAGTACTGATACAGCTCAAATTTTGAAGTCATTGAAGGATCTAAAAATACAGCATTACCAGCAGATTTACCAAACTTTTCACCTGAAGGAGTAGTAAGTAAAGGCACTGTTATTCCATAAGATTGTTCACCACCAGTTTTAGAGATTAAATCTATACCAGCTGTAATATTACCCCATTGATCATTTCCGCCTAATTGTACACGACAGTTTGAACTCTTGTGTAAATGATAGAAATCGTATGCTTGTAAAGCTTGATATGAGAATTCATTATATCCTAGCCCCGAATTAGAATTTAAACGTGCCTTAACACTTTCTCTATTAAGCATTTGGTTAAGTCTCATATGTGGGCCGATTGAAGACATAAACTGTATAACACTCATCGTACTCCACCAATCAATATTATTTACCTGTTTGAAAGTACCACGATACTTGAACCCTCTTTCATTAGCTAGAATTTGTGAGTTATGAAGCAGTTCATTAAGTTGAATTTCTAAACATTTGGCATTATCTTGTAATTCATTTGCTCTAAGAATAGATCTTTCAGTTGTTCTTCCTGAAGGATCACCAACCATTGCTGTACCACCACCTACCAATTGTATAATATCATGCCCGCGTACATAGAAGTGCATCAAAACAATTAATGGTATTAAGTGGCCAACATGTAATGATTTAGCAGTAGGATCAGCACCTAAGTAAATACAAGTTTTCTTATTATTACCTAAAACATCGTCCAGACCCTTCGAAACTTGACAAACAAGTCCTCTTGAGCTTAGATCTTCTATTAACGATATTTCATTATTATATGAATGAATAAACCTCTTATATGGAACCTTTTTAAAGTTTAAAAATGTAGTATATGTCTTTCTGAACATCTATAAATTGTTCTTCGAAAGTGAAATAATGTGAATGGTAAATGGTTAAACCGTCCTCGAGAACTTTTAGCAACCTATCGAAAGTTGTCCTTATATTCGTACACATTATGACCCTTAATTTGTCTTTAAAGTCCCATGAAACCATGTTTATAATATAGAAAGAAAAGGCCCTTTTATACTATTCTAGAAAACTGTGGTACATGTAAGGGTCCGAGGCTTACAATTTCGTCGATACGAAAGCATTGATATTCCGAATCTTGGAAATACTTACTACAAACATCTAATTTGATCTTATGTTCAGCTAAGATTCTACTTCTTTAAAGATTTGTGACGATAAAAATGTATACTGATATATATTATTCAATGTATATAATGCATTGGATTTTTGTATAGGATTGTTGTCAAAGTTGTATGGAATGAATGAACATACAAGAATCATGTCTGATAGATGCAGGAATTATGCTGATTATGCAGCTACTCAAGATATATCTGATATATATCCAAGCAGTGCTGGTTATCTTGTACAATCCACTCAGAGAGCTCAACCTGAACAACCAGTTTCAGATTCTAATGGTGATACTGAAAATAGTGATATTATATTCAAAACAGCAGATACTACTCATTTAAATTCTTTAGGTTACGAGCAAGAGTTACTTCGTCAACTTGATTTTACAAGTCTATTATCTTCTGGTATTTCTAATACTGGTGTAATCCCTGGAATTGTAATGGGTTTCAGTTCTGCTGTTGGAAATGGTGGTCGTACAGGTCTTACATGGGGTTATGGAGCGTGTACACTTTGTATGCAATTTGTAGGTGGTGCTATAGCAGAGATATCTGGTGAGTTTCCAACAGCTGGTGGCTTATATTTTGCAGCAGGTTGTTTAGCACCTCAAGAGTATAATAAGATAATTGCATGGATTGCAGGATGGTCAGGATTCTTTGCACAAGCTTCATTGACAGCAACAGTTAATTTTTCAACTGTAAATCTTCTTGCTTCAATGATAAACCTTGTAAAGAACTCTGAAGATGAAATATCAATATTGGTGAAATATTTCATGTTTTTAGGATTTACAGTTCTTGTAACAATGGCAACATTTCTTTCTATAAAGAATGTTAGTCGTATTAATTTGATAGGAACTGCATTTAATTTTGTTCTATTAATGATATTCAGTATTCTTGTTCCTCAACAGGCAAGCTTGAACCCTGATGGTATTAATTTTTCAGATGCTTTCACCAATTTTGATTCTTATTCTGACTGGCAAGGTGTAATTGCATTTATGATCTCTCTTCTAGCAGCAGCAAGAACTCTTGCAGGATTAGATTCATCTATTCACATGTCAGAAGAAACTCAAGATGCTTCTAAGAATTGCCCTAAATCTGTACAAGCAAGTACAAGAATTAATGGTCTTATGGGTATAATGATATCTGTTATAATGGCTATTACATTACCTAAAGATACGAAAATATTTGATAAACAAGGAGTTGATCCTATTGTTGTATACTTATTTGAAGTTCTTGGTGAAGTAAAAGCAATTCTAACAATTGTTCTTATTTCTATATCACTAGTACTTCTTGGATTTGCTAATATGGTTGCAGCATCTAGAGCAGCATATGGATATTCAAGAGATGGAGTATTACCAGGATCACGTATTTGGAAACTTGTATCTTCAACAAACTATTCACCATACGGATCAATTATACTTTTATTTCTATTTGGAGTTGCATTTGGCGCTTTAGCATTGATCCCTTCAACATATGATTCTTTAGTAGTATTTAATACTATTAGTCAACTTATCTGTTTTGCTATTCCAATAGCATTGAGACTTCTTAAAGGCAAGTCATTTGAAGCTAAATCCCACAGTCTTGGTGATAAATCAATTTACATTCATTCAATTAGTTTATTGTTTATCATTACAGTTCTACCAGTTTGGTGTCTTCCACCAAAATTTCAATCTGGGCTTTCTATATCAGAAATGGAGTTTAATTATGCACCTATGCTTTATGGAGGATTAATGATTATTGTATTAGTATGGTACATAATCGATGCAAGAAAATGGTATGTAAGTCCTGCTTTTACATATAAACCACCTCCTGAATGTGATCATGATCCTACTGAAGGAAACAATGAAGATCAACAAGAACAATTAGATAATGCTAAATCTATAATATCCATTATCTTGAAGTTTCTTGGTGTCTCATGAAAGGATGATTATTATTCGCGATCTACCAAAATTTAGATTTATTCAACTAGAACTTTAAATTTATAGAATCCCAGTGATAAACCAATAATACTAATTAATGCATCTAATTTTTCCAATTTAAACTTTCTTTTGACATTTATTATGCGATTTAATTGGATATTGTACTATTTCTTCGATAAGACAACCTATTCTCTAAATGACAATTTAGTACTTGCGAAAATATAAAGGGGAAGCAATTTTCATTTCCACGTCTTTTTTCTTCTTCTTCTATCTCCTATTGCTTCTAGGCCTTTTCTTTAAAGAAGGAATACAAACTTTATAAGTCGTACGAAAAAGGGACAAAAATACTTCCCTATTTTTCACATAAAACAACCACATTTATTAAGCATAGACAAAAATGTCTTTTGTGGCAACCTCTCCTAAATTAGGAGACGTATCTTTGATTGATAGCCGATCTGTAAAAATTTATGCGTTCTTTATATTCCCCGATAACGCCATTCCACCAAACGATTTTATGGCCGATATTTGGTGGGGTTCTATCCTTGATGAAACTTGGAAACCTACTTCATTGATCTTTGATTCAATCAATTCTGATAACATATATATCTACACTGCTACAATTGATTCTTCAATTGCTTCTATTGGATTTGAGTTTACTGTAAGATATAAGTATAGCTCGGATCATGATTGGACATGGCAATCAAAGGATCATAATGGAAGAATTGTTTTCAAGTCCGATCAAACTACAAAGATCGATGATCTTTTTGCTAACTTTGATTTACCGGTTACTGAAGTACATAGTCCTACTGGGAATTCAAGAAACAAATTTTTCTACATTATTGGCTCTTCTTTATCTAGCGATATAACAAGTTTAGGCTCTCCTATATTTCGACGTGAATGTTGGAATGCCGTTAATGCTAATTGGGATTCAACTCACCAGTCATATTCATTTAGATCATTCGAAAGATCTGATGGTAAACTAATGGTTATGTGGCCTGTCACAGATATAGCAAAATCTATATCAACTTCTCTTTTTGACGAAGGATCAACCATGTATGTCCATTCTACTGGTTATTTTTCTGATTCAGTAGTACTGATTATAGGTATAGGAGATGTTCTACCTTCAATTGTATCTGATTTAACCCATTTATTAAGAGATACCTCTTACTGTGCTTCACCCGTTAGCGAAGATAGCGATTTTGAACACGTTACTTGGTATGAAGATTGGTACGATGGTATAGGTGTATCAACCAACAAGGTTTTTGGTGCTGATGTAAATGAAGCTAAAATTTTGTCATTGCTTAACTATTTACATTCTGAAAACCTTCAAGTATCTTATCTACTAATCGACAATGGTTGGCAGTATATGGAGGATGATAAACTTATAGATTACGAAGCCCATCCTGCTAAATTCCCTGGTGGTCTTCGTGCAACTATCTCGAAGATAAGAGCTTTTTATCCTTATATTCATCAAATAGGAGTTACACATTGTATTTATGGTGCACATTTTGGAATTGATCCAAAGAGTCCACTTTCGAAGATATATGGAATAGAAGAAACTGCCGTTTCTCATATTCAGCTTATTTCAAGGAAAAAGATTCATAAAATGTACAATGATTATTATCATTTTCTGTATCAGAGTGGTGTTACATTTGTGAAAGTAGATCACCACAAGCAACTGTTGAACCTCTACGATAGTAAGGTCTCTGTGGATATCTTTAGAACCTACGAGAATGCTGTTAGAATATGCTCTGTTAGATATTTTTACAATAGAATGATTTATTCTGATATTGATGATTGTCCTGAGCTTACTACTTATTCATTTATGAACCCTGGTTGTCCAAAGCCTGTGGTTAGCTTTGATCCAAAGTCTACTAAGTTCAGTGCTCTTGAACAAGTAGCTAATTATACTCTCTCTGAAGGTTCAGAGAGTTTGGTGTATGGAAACCTTGATATTGTGGTTGGTTTAACTGATTTATGTACTGAGAGCTCTTCTACACTCAATACTCAGATTGTTTCTCATCTTTTAAGTGGTGGACCTATTTGTTTTTCGGATTCATTTGGTTCAACTTCATTTAACGAGATTAATAAGTTCATCTATCCAACTGCAACAAAGAAGAGTGTCATTTCTCGGTTGACTGGAACTCCTCAACCTTTGTATACATTTTTTGACGCAAAAAAGGCTACTTCAAACTTTTTTGGTATTTTCAATGTTGATGTTGCAGGTAATTACTTTGCTTTAGGTGTTTTTAATTTGAGTCGCAAGCTGTTTGCTGATGCAGTACCACTTATAGAAATGGTGAAAGCTTCTACTATCAATGATTACAGTCATGGATATGTAGTGAGAGACCACACCACTGGTCATGTATTCAAGCTTGATGAAAGACCATGTTGTGCTTTTGAACTACAGCCACTTGATTCTAGACTTTTTACAGTTGTGCCTGTAAGACATGGTATTGCTGTTTTTGGCTTGATTAATAACTCTCTACCTGATTTATCAACTGGCTGTACCTTTACTGTTTCAACTAAGGTAACACCAAAGAAGAATGGTACTTCTCATATTGAAATCGTTGTTAGAGCACTTGGAAACTTATTGATATTTTCTGATTCATTGAAAGATTCTCCGGAAAATAAGGTTCTCATTATGATGGGTGATAAGATTGTACCATCTGAAATGGTATCGTTTAAAGATTCATGCATGGATATAGATGTAATGAAGGCTTATAAGGCTTTAGGCCTTGGTCATTCATGGTCAAATGAGGTTGCTATTGGTATATCCATGTCTCACTGATTAGCAGTACATGAATGGATATTTAGAAGTTCCTTATCTGTGATAGACTGTGTTTTTTTTTGGTTTTTATGTATGCATTGTGGTTGATCTACAATGTACGCAAGTGTTTGGCTTTTTGTTGTTTTCTAAGCTTTGACTTTGGGTTGTTGGATATGGAATTTGGGAAGGATTATGGGACAGGAAAAAAACGGACATGGAATAGATATGGGAATGTGCTTTTTTGCTTTGGTTTTTTTGATAGATGGATATAAACGTAGTAAAAATAATAATATTAATTACATATTTGAAACGGTCGTAAAACATCGAAATGTCAATGCTTGGAAAGTCATTAAAGTTTTAAAGCTATAAAATCTATGAAGAAGCAGGTGGATCTTGAGCTTCAGGAGCAGGAGAATCATCTGTGGAATTCTTTGATTTCTTCTTATCCTTTTTAGCAGTTGCTTCAGCTATCAAAGTTTCAAAGACCCTTACTTCTTCATCTTCATCAACACTTCTTGTAGTGGATTTAAAGATCGTTCCAACCATAATTAACGCTTTAGCACGTTCTAAACGTTTAGAGAGTGGCTCGGATTTATCGTAGAGTACCTTATCACATACTTCTCGTAATACACTAGCTACTTCATACCTGGAACCTCTCCAAGCTGCGTTCAATACTTTTCCGAGGACTAAACGTTCATGCTCTACTCTTAGTTCATCGGTCCATTCTTCACCAGCTTTTTCTTCAGCCTTTGCCATTGCTTCCATACTATTTTGAGCATCTAAAGCAGAACTAATTGTGCCCCAAGTATCTTTAGCAACAGTACCCTTTTCTTTAACTTTACTAAAGAACCCTTGAATACCTAAGAATTTTTGAGATTTGAGAAGGGTTGTACCTTTGGTTACATAAATAGAGCCAATTGTATGTAAGAGTTCAAGACCAAACGATTCCATTTTGAGCCCATCAGCTTCAATTCTTTGCTTTTCTTGAAAAGAACGAGTAACATCAGGTCCCTTATCGGTTTCAGTCCAAAGAGATAATCGTTCTACAAGTTTTTGACTTATCTCAGCTACCCTTTTATCACGAGTTTCACGACGTTCATCGTCATACTTTTTAAGTTCAGCCTTTTGACTTTTTGACATTCCAGATTTCTTAATTTTCTCAGCTTTTTCCTGCTCAGAAACAGCAGCAGAAGTAGTATTTTCAGGAGCAGGAGTTGGAGTGTGTGATTTAGAAGAAGTAGAAGTAGACTGAGGCTCAGAGTGAGGTTGAGAAGGAATTTCAGAAGAATGTATAAGATCTGTTTGAGAAGAAGCAGCAGGGTCGGTTTTTGAAGTTTTACTTTCGTCATTCTCATCGTCGTCCATAGATACAATCTCCATTGTACGGGTCAAATCCTTAATCAAAGAGATCTCACCTATAAGATCTTTAAATGAATCACCGCCAAAGATCATAGTAAAGAATTCAGTAGGATCTTCAAATCCAGCTTCAGGCACAGCTTGTTGTTTACCGAACTGGTCATACTTTTTACGTAAATCAGGATCACTTAAAACTTGATAAGCTTCACCGATTTCTTGAAATCGTTCTTTAGCAGCCGGGTCATCAGGATTTTTATCAGGATGATGAATAACAGCCTGACGACGATAAGCACGTTTGATTTCTAGATCAGTAGCAGTTACTTCAACATCTAAAAGGTCATAATACTGTGTTTCGACAACCATTTTAAGTAGATTCTATAATGTGGCAATGGTTCAACTGTAAAACGAGTAGCACGGGTAGTATAAGTAGCAAGAGACTAGTAGAGATGATTCTAAACAAGAAGTGATCCTACAATTAGGTGTATAGTAAGAAGTGAAATAGTTTATGTCTATACTTCGTATGAAGGAAATAACCAGAGTATATAATGGTTTGCGTAAACAAAACAAAGAGAGATCTCAGAATGGAAGAATAAAAGCGAGATGGACATAAGGTGTCTCAAGAACTATTTTTAGAAAGATTATATGAATTAATTACTGCAGCCAATCAAGAATAATGGAGATATATTCGAAAAAACCAAACCAAACACCAACCATAGTCTTTTTCTACAACAAAAGGAAGCTTGATTTCCCATATAAAAGAAAGGGGTAAATAAAACAAGAAAATACAAGATGTCTACATCATTTTGGAGAGTTGTAAAGAATTTTGTACGTTCAGGACCTATTGAGTCCATGAAACAACTGTACAAACTTGGTGATATCAAGCATGGAAGATTAGTAGGAGTTGACTCATTTGGTAATAAGTTTTATGAGAATGATACAGAAGATGAGATTCATCTTCGTACAAGATGGGTTATGTATAAAGAATATTATCCTGATCCATCGACTATTGAAGAATCATGGCATGCATGGTTAGCATATGGATTGAAAGAGCCACCTACTGAATTTAAGCCTGAACAGATAGTGAAACGCAAGTACCCAAGGCCTGAACCTTCTCAATTTATTACAGGAACACCTAAAGCATATGTTCCATATAATACTATAAAGCCTAAGTTTTCGTCATGGAGTCCTACTACAAAGGAAAGAGTATAAGGAATAGATTAAGACGATTACGTAGATTTGTGGACTATTACAGATTGTGTAATTATGGGGTTCTAATATGACAAGCAGAACAATTTTGACGAGAAAGAAATGAGTTCAATTGACTCTTTTGGTAGTTACACATGTAATTCAATCAAAATCTTGATTTCTCGACCCCACGGACTAAATCTCCCCCACGCAAAAAGTCTGCACAAATATTACCGCATATAGCGAATTAGACAACAGTACTAATTTTCAAAATTTATTATATATATAGAAGATTTGTCACTCTTTTCGGACTTATATTTCCAATTCTTATCTCAATCGAAAAGATATAGTAACCTTTACATATAAATCGATCAGTAAAATCTCATTTAGATAGACATAATGGTATACCCTGACACTTTTGAAGGATTCATGGTTGAATCTCCTGAAACATGGAAAACACCGAAAAGAAGAGAATTTAAACCAAAGGCATTCGAAGATTCAGATATCGATATTCAAATAGAAGTATGTGGTATTTGTGGATCAGACGTACATACTGTAAATGGTGGTTGGGGCGTAAGTGGTGTATTTCCTCTTGCTGTAGGTCATGAAATTGTTGGTAAAGCTCTTAGAGTTGGTCCAAATGTTAAAGGAATTAAAGTAGGTGATCGTGTTGGTGTTGGTGCTCAAATTCTTTCATGTCTTGAATGTGAGGATTGTAAGAATGATAACGAACAGTACTGTTCTGCTTGGGTTAATACTTATGGTGGTAAATATGCTGATGGTACAATTGCTCAAGGTGGTTACTCTTCACATATTCGCGCACATGAACAATTCGTATTCCCAATTCCTGATGAAATTAAATCTGAGCATGCATCTGTTATGATGTGCGCTGGTGTTACAACTTACAGTCCACTTGTAAGAAATGGCTGTGGTCCTGGTACAAAAGTTGGTATTATTGGAATTGGTGGTTTAGGACATTTTGCTATTATGTGGGCAAGAGCTTTAGGTGCTGAAGTATATGTATTTTCACGTTCAGACAAGAAAAAAGCTGATGCTGAAAAGCTTGGCGGTGATATCTTTATTGCTACTGAAAATGATGGTTGGGATAAGACATTTGCTCGTAAACTTGATCTTATTGTGAATACTGCTAATTCTGCTGAAAATTTCGACTTGAATGCTTATATTCGTACACTTAAAGTTGGTGGTAAATTTGTTTCTGTTGGTTTACCTGAAGGAAGTGGATTCTCACTTTCAGCTAGATCGTTCATAAAGAATGGTTCTTTCTTTGGTTCTTCTCATATTGGTTCTAAGAAGGAGATCATAGAAATGCTTGATCTTGCTGTTAAAAAGAATGTAATTCCATGGGTTGAGACTATACCTGTATCAGAAGAAGGATGTGGTGAAGGACTTGTAAAGTGTCATGAGAATAGATGTAGATATCGTATTGTATTAACAGATTACGACAAGCAGTTCTCAGATTAATCTGCAACAATTTTCTGATTGATCTACATGATTTAATATTGACAGCATTTCATAGTTGATTAGTTAGATTAAATATATAGTGCATACGTACTTAAGTTGTTGAATAGAGAAGTATGATTATGTAGCCACTGGAAGATACAATGATCCTTTTTAATACCTATGTTGAAGGTACTTGATTGTCTTTTAGTTATGCAGAATAAGCATCAGTTTGATTTGTATGATACTCTCTAAACCATTCATGAGATAAAGCAGCTCTTGCAGATATACGTTGATCAGGTCTAACTTGTAAAATCATACTAAGTAAATACAATGCGACTATATCCAATTTCGTAAATACTGTACGTAAGTCTTTTGGTTGATGTTCTGGAAAATCTGAATTCCAATTAGGAAGGTCAACAACTTGTGGCCATGTTCTTTCGTTAGGTGTACCCAATAGACGAAATATTAAATTCAATTGATCTTCATTATTTGCTCCGGGAAATAACGGTCTGCCTGTGAACATCTCAGCCATAATACAACCTGCTGACCATATATCAATAGACGTCGAATAGATACGAGATCCTAATAAGACATCAGGAGCTCTATACCAAAGAGTTACTACCTCATTAGAGAAAGTATTCACAGGAATACCAAATGCTCTAGCTAATCCAAAATCAGCAAGCTTTAATTGTCCCTTTGAGTTTATAAGTAAATTTTGTGGCTTTAAGTCTCTATGTAGAACTCGATTATCATGACAGAATTTTATACCTTTCAGAAGTTGATACATAAAACTTTTGACAGTATTATATTCCAAAGCACC
This sequence comes from Tortispora sangerardonensis, assembly GCA_030566855.1. NCBI lineage: Eukaryota > Fungi > Ascomycota > Trigonopsidomycetes > Trigonopsidales > Trigonopsidaceae > Tortispora > Tortispora sangerardonensis. Next base: position 77,467 of record JAKUBJ010000017.1, on the reverse strand, counting down.
ATTATGACCATTCGATTCCATATACTTCTTTAAATCTTTATCCATGTACTCAAAGACCAAATTAAGTTTGTTATCGGTATGAATAACATCATACAAAGAGACTACATTCTCATGTTTAAGTTCTTTCATAAGAGATATTTCTCTTATGGCAGTTGAAGGAGTTCCTTCTTCTGCATCAAGGTTAATCTCCTTAAGTGCTACATATTCACCAGTAGCTCTATTTCTGCCTTTATAAACGGTAGCGTAAGTGCCTTCACCTAGTTTTTCAAGCTGTTGAAATTGAGCTGTTGATCCCATTATCACTGGTGACGGTAGTGGCTCACGTTTATGGGTTTTGAGCAGGGATGAAACTTGTAATAATTGGTCCACTTTGGGCAAGATAAGCAATAGCTAAAGATTCAAACAAACTATTGTCGATAATTTGATCAAATTAAGGAGAAATATAAAACGAAAAACTATACAGAGAAAGGGCTAATGATCTGCACAATTTATAGAAGTAAAACAAGTGTCAATTCGTTAAAGTTAATCCCTTACAAGAATATCAGCACTACTATCAATAGTGGTAATATACTCTTATCAAATACGATAACCGTGAAAAAAAACAACTGATGCAATGAAACAATCTGTTACAAACAAAGCGTGTGAAATAGTGAATGGTGAATGGTGAATCTAGGGGTTGTATTAGGCGCAAAAAAGTACACCCAAAATTACTGTAGCAGGGTAATCTACAGGGCGATAATTTTTTTTAATTTATACCCTTAAAGATACAAACTGTCTGTTATTAGGAGTACTTATCTAAGAAGGGGCGCTTAAATCATTTCTTTCCTTTCACTTTTTGCTTCTTATAGATTACGTGAAATAAGGAAGAAAGCCTGTTATTTTTTTGTTATTTTGGTAAAAGAAATAAGGTTATTGTTTATTTTCGAAAGATCTAGTGTTTTAAGGCTTAGTTTTCGAGTGAAGTAATTGCAGTAGAATACAACAAAAAGACACTCATCGCGCGAACACACACGCACCTGTTTCTCTAAATATATCTCATATAAGCAATCAGTAGAAGTGCTTGTAACAATTACTTTAACGATATTTTTGTACTATAAACTGATGAATATCAGAAGAAAGTGAATATTGTGAGTGTAATCAATTGTCTGTTTTTTAAAGTACCCCTCTTTTTGTTTTTTTCATCATGGGTTTACCAGCTGTATATGTGTTCCCAGAGAATACACCTGATATGCCTAATGCATTATCACAATATATAATTAGTTCACAAAAGGCATGTTTAGATCGTCATAGTAGATTTCGAATTGGAGTTTCTGGTGGATCTCTTGTTGAAGTTGTTGCGAACGGATTGCTTAATAATAAAGAAGTCGATTTCAAGAAATGGGATATTTTCTTTGTCGATGAACGTTTAGTACCTCATGATGACCCCGATAGCAATTATGGATTAGTTAAAAGACTTTTACTTGATCGTATTGAAGAAAGTGAAAGACCAAGAGTTTTCCCTGTTGATGATTCAAAAGGTTCTATGAGTGATGCAGTTGATGCAGCAGATAATTATGAAAAAGTACTTGTCAAAGTATTTGCTGCAAAGGATTCCGTTAAACATCCACAATTTGATCTTCTATTGTTAGGATGTGGTCCTGATGGTCATACTGCATCCTTATTTCCTGGGCATGAAGCATTGAGAGAGAATATTGCATGGGTTACTTCTGTTGAAGATTCTCCTAAACCACCACCTCGTCGTATTACTCTTACACTTCCTGTTCTTACACATGCTAGTCGTATTGCTTTTGTAGCGACTGGTGCTTCAAAAATACCTATTTTGAAAACTGTATTTGAAGATGCTGAGAATACATTACCTTGTACACTTGTTAGTAATGGTGGTGGCTCAAGAGTTGCATGGTTTGTTGATGAAGCTGCCGTTAAGGGTGTTTCTGCTCCACGCAAGATGTGGAAGAGTCAATAAGTGGATCATATAGTTAAGCATACATAGTGGATCATCAAACATACACAATGGATCGCAATGAATCATACAGTCAAACATACATAGTCAATCACAATGAATCATACATCCTTCCATATTTGATTAATATATGCTAATACAACAGGTTTTGTAACGATCTCTCTTCATTATATTTTGTTTGTTTATAGATATTTCCTAATAGAGATTTATAGAACAGAATAAATTTTATCAATTTGTACCTTTTTCGCATTTTTTACGATCGTTGAGATTATACGGCTATTATAGTTGGATTTTGTTGGTCCCATTTTGATAACCCTTCCCTAATTATTCTCGAACCACCCAGTGATCGAATGTTACTCCATTCATCTACCGCTGCCCGTAGATTACTCCTCTTAGCAAGAACCGCTGAATTTCAAATTTACTCAATGTCTTTGTCTAATAAACTATCTGTAGCCGATTTGGACCTTAAGGGTAAAAAGGTCTTCATTCGTGTTGGTAAGTACACATTTTCTCCTTTAATTAAAGCTATTTATCCTCTTTTCTAACACTTTCTTTAGACTTCAATGTCCCTCTTGACGGTACAACAATTACAAATAATCAACGTATTGTAGCCGCTCTTCCAACTATAAATTATGCTTTGGAGAATGGTGCAAAGGCAATTGTCCTTGCTTCTCATTTAGGTCGTCCTAATGGTGAAGTCAACCTTAAGTATTCAATGAAACCAATTGTTCCTGAACTTTCCAAATTACTCGATCGTCCTGTCACTTTTCTTCCTGATTGTGTTGGAGCTGAAACTGAAGAGTACGTTTCAAATGCTAAAGATGGTGAAGTTATCCTCCTTGAAAATCTTCGTTTCCATATCGAAGAAGAAGGTTCTGCTAAAGTCGATGGTCAAAAGGTTAAAGCTGATCCTGCTAAAGTAGAAGCCTTCAGAAAGAGTCTTACTGCTCTTGGCGATGTTTATGTAAATGATGCCTTTGGAACTTGTCATCGTGCTCATTCTTCAATGGTAGGTGTTGAACTTCCTCAACGTGCTGCTGGTTTCCTTGTTAAGAAGGAACTCGAATACTTCGCAAAGGCTCTCGAGAACCCTCAACATCCTTTCCTTGCTATTCTCGGAGGTGCTAAAGTTTCCGACAAGATTCAATTAATTGACAATCTTATTTCTAAAGTCGATGCTTTAATCATTTGCGGTGGTATGGCCTTCACTTTCAAGAAGACTTTGGAAAATGTAGCTATTGGCAACTCTTTGTTCGATGAAGCTGGCTCTAAAATTGTTGCTGATGTAGTAGCTAAGGCTAAGGCTAACGGTGTTAAAATTGTTCTTCCTACTGATTATATCACTGCTGACAAATTTGATAAAGATGCCGAGACTGGTTATACTACTGACGCTGAAGGTATTCCTGATGGTTGGATGGGTCTTGACTGTGGTGAGAAGAGTGTAGCTGCTTTCACCGATGTCATCTCTAGTGCCAAGACTATTCTGTGGAACGGTCCTCCTGGTGTTTTCGAATTTGAGAAATTTGCCAAAGGTACCAAATCTACTCTTGATGCTGTAGTCAAGTCTTGCGATGATGGTGCTACCGTCATTGTAGGTGGTGGCGATACTGCTACTGTTGCTAAGAAGTACGGCGTGGCTGACAAATTGTCTCATGTATCTACTGGAGGTGGTGCTTCTCTTGAACTTCTTGAAGGTAAAGACCTTCCAGGTGTTACTGCTCTCAGTGACAAATCTTAAGTATATACATATTCTGAAACAGTTTTATTCAATACACTACCTTCTATAGATAATGTGTCGATTATTTTAGAAACTATGATACATATATCCACTTTTTTATAATTGATTCCTTTCTGTGGGATCCCTGTACCGTAATTTCAATATCTCAAATATCTTTTTTTCTGACCTTCCTTCAATAAGACCGCTCTCGCTCACATCCACAAATTTCTGATAAGGACTTTTGCCTACAGTCGCAGATACAGCTGATTTGTATATAGCCCTATCGAAAAGTCCTTGGGGTGTCAATATGTAACCCATTTTTAATGCAACCATTTTCATAGCTCTCTGAAACATTACATTTCCTGTATAATATATAAAGGCTCCACCGAGTTCGTTACCTGGTACACATAGTATATCAAGTCTACGACAATATTCTTTGCCTTCTAGTTTAGAGATACACATATAAGTAGTTTTTGTAGTCTCAGAGTTGTTAAGTTCTTCAACAATATACCCTTTCTCTTTAAGAATTAATACAACTTGATGTCGGAATTTTTGTAATGTTTTGCGGTCAAGATCATCTCTTGAAAATATGATGTCTATATCACCACATGTCTCTTGACCCCGTCGATAACTACCCATGCAATATACATCAATTGACTTGTCTAAAGAAGCAGCAGTTTCCTTTATGAGAGTATAATGTTCCTCTACTTCTTTTCTAGGTATACGGACAACTAAATCATTGTAATACTTCAAGCCAATTAATTGAGATCTTGTAAGATCTGTACGTTTAGAAGCATCTTCTATACTTCTAACACCTTCATCATACCATTTCATAGCAGTTGAAGCACCTACACCATGTATATCTTGTAGTTCTTCTAATACTTTCATCTTTTCAGGATCAACTATACTTGATATGACATTGTTGCTTTTATTTTGTGCAATTTCTGATATTTTAACAGCTATGCTTTCACCTACGCCTGGAAGTTTTCTTGCCTGTGCTTTAGTAAGAATTGGTTCAGTTTGAGCAGCTAAAGCAGTAGAAGCTCTATGATAAGCCAAGCCTCTCCATCTATCACCTGTAGCTAAATAATACTTTTCCAGAAGTTTTAGAACAGACACAGCTTTTTCATTTTCGATATTAGATACATCAGCATTACTAGTATCCATATCTAAGAAAGTTTCTAGCCAAATACGACGATTGTTTTGATTATCTTGTATTGTATGTTCCAAATCAGAATCAGAATCGTATTCATCAGCTGAATTTTCTAAAGAGTCAGATAGGTAACCTTTAGCTTGTCGTTGAAAAGTGTCTAGATTTGAGTAGTAGTTGAGATCATCTTGGGCGGGTGATTTCGATGTGCTCTCTTTATATGATTTAGAGTTACTCTCATTAGATGAGGAGTTTTCTTTGGTAGACAATCTAGAATGTTGAGTAGTGCTTTCATTAGATATATCCTTTTGATTGTCTCTTTTAGGAGGTTCTTTAATTCTAAACTTCTCAATATCAAGAAGTTTACCTGATTCAATGCATTCAGAAATCCATCTTTCATTAACGACATCAACACTATCAGGAATAGATTTACCTTTTAGATAATTACGTACATATACAAGTGTCTTTCTACCTGAAACCAGTATATGTGATACGGAATCATCAAGTGTTTGATTGACAATACCATTTCTTTGATTTATAAGATCTTTCAATAAATTCTTTTGTTTTGAAAATTGCTCTTCTGGGACAAAAGTAAACACTAAACCTTTAAACAGATCAGTCTGACCAGGGAATGGTTCAGGCTTCATCGAATTAGTTGACAAGTATCGATTATGACAAACGTGCAATCCCAGAAACGACAGTTTTGAGACTTTTTCAATAATAAATATATGATTTCTTATAATTGTAGATTTTTTATTGAAAATATGTATCATTTCTTGTTTACAAAAAGATGTGATAGACGAGATGCGCGCCAGTAAGGAAGGTGTAAGTTTATAGTTTCCTAAATAGTAAACAAACCAAACTTTCGACGATTTTTTAAAGGAGCGTATATAAAATTAATAAATGAGTGATAATACTTTAAAAAGGAAGAGAGAAGATGAAAATGATGTGAAAGACGTCAAGGAGGAAATTAATGAGGAAGTTAAAGATGACTTAAAGGAAGTATCGAAGAATATACCGATAGACGAAGTTAAAGAAGACGCAAATGAAGAATCAAACGATATTACGAAAGATGAATCAAAAGAAGGAAATGACGAATCAAAGGAAGTAAATGACGAATCAAAAGATAAAGAAGATGCAGCAGCACCTAGTGAACCTGAAAAGCCAGCTACTGATTTATCAACTAAATCGAATGGCGATTCTAATAAACCTTTCCAATTTGGATTTGGCTTTAAATCAGCTAGTGGATTTAGCTCATTTACTTCTATATCTAAACCAGAATCTACTGGTAAATCTTTATGGGACTCTTCAGATAAAAACGATATAGCTAAAGTAACTATTACAAAATTCGGCGAGCCTACCTCGAAAGTGAAGTCTAAAACTATACCTAAAGAAACAGAGAACGAAGAAGCAGAAGACAATGATGAAGAAGAAGATGGCGACGAAGAAAACGATGATTCTGACGTTTCTGAAGTACACGCCGACGCTGCTAGTGTAGCTGCTGCACATTTAAGTAAACAAGATGTTATTACTGGTGAAGAAGGTGAAACTACTGACTACAGTGTTAAGTGTAAGCTTTATGCATTAGAAATAGAAGGTAAAGATGCTGGCTGGAAAGAAAGAGGTGCCGGTGTTTTGAAATTAAATCAAATTACTGAACAACATAAATCAGACTCTTCCTATTCTAAACGATTAATTATGAGAACAGAAGGAATTTTTAAAGTTATTTTGAATGTCGCTCTCACTAAAGGAATTACAGTACATTCAGGATTGCCAAGTTCATTACAAGGAAATAGATTTGTTAGAATAATTACTGTCGAAAGCGGGAAACCTGTACAGTATGCTATCAGACTGAAGGCTGAGGAGACTGCAAATGAACTATACGAAAAAATTAAAGAATCTATATAAATTATATATGTGCAAATCTATTGAAAATCATCATCGTTTAAATGCTACAGTGCATATCGATTGACCACGTTGTCCACCAAACTCAAATATAGGATATTGTAGAGATTTCCATGGTTTTAAATCAGTATTATCACAAATCAAGGACTCTAATTCAAGCTGAGTGAAATTGCATGATGTTATAAGTAAAATACCATCTTTTGAAAGTAATTGGGTTATTGCTTTAGGGTATTTAAATACTAATCTCTCACTAGAATCTGACTCTTCGGGTGGCGCAAGCGCAATAGCATCTAAAGTACCTTTATCAAGTATCAAATCCCATGTCCTTCCTTCTGCCCATGATATATCTAATGCATCAGCAAGTAAAAACTCAAATTGTTTACGTGATCCACGAACTTCACATGCAAGTTCAATTGATGATCCTGAATAATCAATACCTGTATATTCCACATTTGGTACTTCTAAACTCTCTTCAATTTCAAATAAAAGATGTCCATTCCCTGTACCAACATCAAGAACAGATGATTCAGCTGCTAAAAGGGAATTACTTTCAATAAAATCAATGATCTTTTCAACTGCTCCAATTTCATCAAACCAACGTTCTCCTGAATTGCGAGTCTCTCTTAACGTAGAAAGTTCCTTTTTATAAAAATCATCCCAATGTTCTTTGGTACCTAATTTTGAGGGTTCAAGATCCATTATTTATTATACAAAATGACAACAATTGAATATAAAATTTCAAATGAAAGGATCATGACTCAAATATATTGGCACACTATTATTCACATCGCCCATAGTAACCGTTGACGCAATACTTTACACCTACATTTTCATTCTAAAATCTGTGAATAATCCATTTTAGGAAACTGCCCATGTAATAATTGATAATGCAAATTTACTTCTATCGAAATACAATCAAATTTTCTCATAAAAAATACTTTACAAGTCTATACAATGATGTCAGAATATTGTATCGAAATCAAACATATTTTTAATATATACACAAATACCATCGTTATACTAATCTTTCTCTAATTATCCGTTTAACTATAATACCTACACTTCATTGCCTATTTACAAATGCTGTTGAAGTATTAAGCTAAAAAATAATATAGAAGCTCATATGAACTATATAAAAGACGACTAACTATTTAAAACTAAATGAATCCTCTACATACAGATCAAGCATCACTGCCCGTAAAACTATTCTAACATGATTGTACACCTCTCATAAGCATCAAGTGTTTATAATTTTAAACTCCTTTAGAAAATTAATTGATCTATCACTTACAATCTTTAGCCAATGATTTATCCAAATTTCTTTAATCAATACTTGTATTTGATCTCTATACGACCCTTAATTTTCATGGAAACTGGGGTCTATTCAATCCTAGATAATATGTAGGCAATTTAAATATTATGAACCCTGAAGTTTTCTAAATATGTAATAAATCAAGATCAAACCCTTTTCTAAATCTATTTTGACAGCATCGCTTAACTATAATGGGTCCAACGTTATGCAGATCACTGAAGATTCAGTTTCTAAGCATAGATTTATATGAAGTAGATAAAATCAATTCTAGGTATTCCATATCGCATAAAATTTACTAAAAAAATTCTAAGAATATTATAAATAGTTGATTATTTTATAGTAATTTTAGTGGCTACGGTAGAAAAATGCTGAGCGCAGGATTTGGTGCGATGTATGCATATATGCATATACGAACTATACTTACACAATATTCTCCAAAACACTCACCTTCTGCTGTACAGCTCACCCTTTTATTATATTCATTTTAAAGCTGAAGTTTGGCTAATTATTAATAAAATATTTAAAAATTGCTAGATATTTATTTGAAAGTTTCCTGCAGCTTTAAAAGTAATAAAATTAATATTGCTCTGTTCACAAGTTCATTCAATTCTAAACTTGTGACAAATTTCAATTCATTACCCCCTATTTGTCAATAGTATAAATATAAAGTTTCTCGGAATAATACTTCTGGACAGTAGCCGAAGTGAGCACAAGATGCATATATGGTTTCTCAACAATATAAAAGCAGACTAAATTCCCACTTTTCTCTTAACTTCTTATTATATCCTCATTCTTAACCATTTCTACCTGCTTTCTACAAAAACTCATATTTTCTTCTGATATTTCTTATTTTATCATCAAACTTACACATCTTATCACCAACATTCTACATTAAACCAAAAAAAAACAAAAAATTACCAAAACCTTTGCCACCTCTATTACCATTTTTTTACTAAAAAAGATTTTGTATATTACATAATCTTTATTCAGCCAAATCTTCTACAACTTATCATTTCCAAGAAAGACAAACACACACATCCATTGAAAGGACCACTGATAACCATCTATACTCACTTTTTTATTGCTATAAGGAAGTAGACCATAGTGCATATATTTTGTTTTGCCACCAGTTTTTCTTATTTACAATCAAAAAAAACACTTTAATTCAAGAAGGAGGGAACAAAGACAGCAAACATTTAAGAGAGTCACTTTAGACTAAATTTGTCACCACTACTTTCCTAATTGGGGTGAATCACGGTGCATATAATTTTTGGCACTAACTACTATCATCTTTTTCCACAACAACTTATCCACCAAAGGAAGAGCTAAGCAAAACCATCAAGAGTTTCAAGAAATATTTGGAACATATTATTGTTTATTTTAAGCATTCAATAAATTACATCATTGCTTGACTGCTAAGATATTTGATAACAGTTGACAACTACTTGGGATCAACAACTGCACTGATAACAGCATCTTATTACTCGGGATCAAACATTGACTTTGACAACAAGTGACTATAACTAGGGATCAACAACTGTACTGATAACAATAGACTACTACTGGGATCGGACATTGACTTTGATAACAGTTGACTATCACTTGAGATCAACAACCGTATTGATAACAGTACTTTACTACTGGGGATCAAGCATTGACTTTGATAACAGTTGAAAACTACTTGGGATCAACAACTGCACTGATAACAGCATCTTATTACTAGGGATCAAACATTGACTTTGACAACAAGTGACTATAACTAGGAATCAACAACTGTACTGATAACAATAGACTACTACTGGGATCGGACATTGACTTTGATAACAGTTAACTACCACTTGGGATCAACAACCGTATTGATAACAGTACTTTACTACTGGGGATCGAGCATTGACTTTGATAACAGTTGACTACTACTTGGGATCGAATACTTAGCTGCCTCACTTTTCTACTTCTGTGATCTAATTTTTTACTATACAACTTACCTTTGAGTATTTGTTTTATTTTATTTGAGCTTGTGAAACGAGAAAGCTATAGTAGGTTGCATCTAGTCTGCTCACACCTATAAAGCTATAGGAAGATAACTGTCTTCTTATAGCTAACTTAGTGAAAGCTCCTAGCACTCTAGTTCCAGTCGGCACCTTCTTTAGCTTCTTAAACCTAACCAGTTATACTCTTCTTACATAGCTTTATATTAGCCAAACAAATTCAGCAGTTGTCAGTACCATTGATCTTTAGACAGACTCACACTTTACTTGAAAGGTTCCCACTTATAGAGTACATCACATAATTAGTCCTGGACTGTCGTTGACAGACATTGAATATATAGTTCTATACGCACTACAATGTAGTTGCCCATTGAGCTGTCTGATTCTTAGCTTGACTTTGCTTTCTATGTGACTTTCTGTGTTGGGAAATATAGGTGGGAACAAATTCCAATCAAGTAATGAGAAGTAGAAGATATCAGCAAATGTTGATTGTATTAAAGTGCCATAATATTGGATGGATAGAAAAGCTTGAGAACTTAAAACCGAGCGAGCATATATCAAGCGATTGCTATGAAATGTTGCGCCAAGCTGCACAAAAGTCGTGCTTGATGCTAAACAACAAGATAGTAGACCTAGGCAAAGGTCTAAAAATCAATATATCTTGCTTGTCATATTAGGTTAGGAGAGAGCCGTTTTAATACAGGCTAGGAGAGAGCCTAAGAGTGCGCATGAAACCTGTCCAAAGTCAAAGATCACAGGTTTGCACTATTTAATTATTTTAGCTGCTAGGAGAGAGCAAGCATTTTATTGAGGTGACCTTTACGAAGGTTCATCATATCATTTTACGTTGTCCATAAGAGACAATCGGGAGCGGGTGAGGCCTTCCGGAGCACAGCAGTATACTTTCACAGCTTTCATTGGGCATATCTCGCTCTTTCAAAAGCATATCTATTATCTGTGTGAAAGATTACCTATCAATATCATGGTGCCTCATAGAGTCTTCACTGGAGTAGTGATATCTGATAGGTGTGTTATCTGATCACTCCTACACAATGGAGCCAATGAGTAAATTATCAAGTGAATGAGTAGGACGATCAAGAACTAAGAGAACAACAGTGAACATGACATTTTGCTGTTTTTAGATATTTCCATGCCCTAAGTAATCTAAGGGAAATATAGTTGATTTATTATTTTGTCGGACAACGGTCATAAGTCATGAAAAGAGTCAAGAGCCTACTCTATTTCATAGTGAAAAGGATTATTGCTGATTTATTCTACTTACAAATCAGAGGGCTTGGGGAGTGGCAGCAATAGTAAAATTTTGCTATTGCTGTCCGGGACAATAAAAAAGTCGTGCAGGTGCTATATTGCGACATATTTGACAACACTATTAAAAGATATATAGTGCCACTGATATCAAACAACAATTGAGAAGTTCTATCCATTGTCATCGAAGACAAGATATTTATTGCTGATATCCTTGGATATTAGAGAGGAGGGAGGTGTGATGGTAATAGAGAATGCATGCTGTCTCTATTGCTATCCGGGACAATAAATAGATTGTTTAGGTGCAGTGTTAGGACTTATCAAGAACACTATTAGGAGAGATATAGTGAAACCAATATGAAACACTGAGTTAAAAAGGATTTAATGCTGATTTCATTCTGCTTAGAAATCAGAGGGCTTGGGGAGTGGCAGCGGTAACAATAGCTTGCTATTGTTATTGCTGTCCGGGATTTAAACATTAACTCAGCTGTTACTTGCAACATGATTGAAGAAAACATTGCTATACATTGTATTAAACAGGATTATTGCTGATTTCATTCCATTTAGAAATCAGAGGGCTTGGGGAGTGGCAGAAGTAACAATAGCTTGCTATTGTAACTGCTGTCCGGGTGGAATAAGGCAAAGGAGATGTGTTGGGGTGTCGCCTTATTCCAATAATAATTTGAACCTTCAATTGTGTTGCAATTCTTGACTGTTAGGATACATTTTCTGTAAAATTTGTAACTCGTAAATACCAACTAACTCAATGAAATATATCATTTATGATCATATTGTTTATGTTGTAAACACCTTTCAAGAACGCGCAAGAATATAAAAAAGCATGGGATATTGTTGATTCATAAGTACTGTAAATATAATTATCTATTGTAAAATCGACAAGGCTGAGTTACTCCGCCGAGCCGATTAAAAAGTGGGTTTTCATTCTGTCCTCCATATATTAGTAAATTAACTCATACTTCTTTGTAATTTTTAGTCGTCTGATGTATTTACCACAATTGAGAGTGTGATTAATATTAATAATAAACGAATACTCAGCTATTAAAATCCAATTCGACCATAGGATATGTAAGAAATTTCGTTAGCGAGTAAGATGAAATCTAAAAGAGACAGATACAGTCACAACGATGTGTAGTAGTAAGAGTTCCGATTCGATTAATTGCTTTTGACATGGTGGCTTTAGGTTTAGCTGAATCATTTTTATAGGATTAAGGAATTTATCCTATAAATATAACCGTTATAGTAAAATAGTAATATATCTCTTGGTTAGTCCAGCCAAGACGCTGTATGCAGCAACCAATTCATTTATCCCATAACACTTAAGACTTTCCTGCAGCATGAGTTATATTTAGATTTGATAGGTATGGGATAGTTCGGGGATCTTCTTTAGATTCAGCGGTTAACTCATCGATTTTTTATGATTTCGTCTTGACATTTTCCTGGTATAAATACAAAGTTAAATAAAATAGTATCTTTCTTCTCCAAAAAAAGTTTATTAAATATACGATTTTATTGCTTATTTAAAGGAATTCTCTATGAGTTGTGCTGTTACGATTACAGCGACTGAAGTGGTTACCGAGACTATCAAACAGATTTTTGTTTGTAGTCCTCCACTATCTACTACAACGGTCTTCGAAGAGTCTTTCAAATCGCTCGATCGACCAAAATATGAAACTTACTACTCTAATTGCAATCCTACGTATGGTTTAGTATCAGATACTTACTGCCATAAATGTACACCGACTGTAATCGTATATACGCCTTCTCCTGTAATGACTGTATATGACAAATATATATATGCTTGGACTGCATACGATGAGATCTCAGTTAGCTATTATATAGATATTGAACTGGATATAACTGTGAAGGTTCCTTTAGTTATCCATACTACTACAGAGTATACTACTTACCATTCTGAATTGCCTACACACTGGCCCACTTCTCAAAATGTACTTCCAACAAGTACTTCTGATATCACCAATTCTCTAACTACAATTACTTCATATGAAAATACGCAGACATCAACTAGCAAAAACTCTGGTGTGGCACCTATATCAAGAAGCACCACAAGCAGTACAAGTACCGCAGATATCACAATCACAACATCTCGATCAAGTAGCTATTTAAATAGTTCAAGCATATCTCACAACGATGATACTTCTATTTCAAGTATATTATCTACATACACACTTAGTTCTAGTCAGTCACAATCTTACTTGCCTATATCTACTTCATACCTATCATCATCTACTTTGTCGCCAATTATTTCATCAAGTACACCACTTTCATCTTCCACAGCAACTTTACAGTCTTCTTCATCTTCCATACTGACCTGGTCGTCATCTGACACTTCTTCAAGCAATATACCTTCAATCTCGTCTTCTACGTTGTCCAGTTCTTCACTTGAATCATCCAGCTCTGTAACATCGTCATCAGAATACACATCATCCTCAAGTTCACATTCTGAATCATCTTCAGCCTCGTCGGCTTCAGATTCATCTTTAACATCAGCTACATCTTCTTCAACAGATTCGTCAGGATCGTCTTCCATATCATCATCATTATCATCTTCGTCATTGTCATCGTCATCGTCATCTTCATCCTTATCTTCATCATTATCATCTTCGTCATCGTCTTCATCGTCATCCTTATCTTCATCATCATCGTCATCATCGTCTTCGTCTTCGTCTTCCTTCTCATCCTCCTCATCTTCATCATCAACATTCTTAATGCCTTCAGTGTCTCCAACTATGTGTGCCAGCAGTGGAATGCAGGAAGTATCAATGAATAAATACGATTTCACCCAAGCACAATTTGAATCTATCGATGCAGAATATCTTTTGAAGCGACAATACTTTTTAATGCCTTCTGCAGGTTTTGTTACAACCAATCCACAACTATATACTGACGGGTTCAGACTTGAGGTATCTACAGATATCCAAGCCAACTCTACTAAATACGTTCTCTTAGAGTATAGGAGATATCAATATCAAAGTGACGGGACTACAAATTATCTTAGGGCCTTTATAACAGCAGCAGAATATAAAGGAGTTGATGTAACTATAAGATATTGGACAGCTATAGGTAATTCAGCATTTTCATGCGATGATCCAGACATTCTTTCAATATACGACGGTACTGCTATATACATAACACCGATAGGCAGAGACGGTCCGCTTCATGGTGATATAAAGGTTGGAACGTATGCTATGCGTACCGTATTTCTAATTGAGCTGCGAAACAAGGAGTCTAGTGAAAGAACTCCAAATGTTGTTCTAGCTGAGCAAATGTATGGTGATGCTTGAGGTCCGACCTCCCCCAGATAAGAACAGTTTACAAAGAACTGCGTGTATAAAGGCTAAAGATCACCCTCATTGGATTCAAGATGGGCTCTGCTCTGAAGTAATACGCGCTTTATTATTAGCTATCAAATACTTATAATTAAATGGATAAAGCTTATCATGCTAGTTACTCGATAATTACTATTTGTAATGTCTTACGAGAAGTTCTCGGACAATTTTACGTCATAGCAACCAAAATTGTGACAGTTGGTTTGTTTACTTTCAGTTATCCTAATTCAGCTACTTTTTGATTTCGTCTTTATTTCTTTTTTATTATTCATATTATGGAACGTTTACAGGTTGTTTTACGTTTAAAGCCATCTATTAATAATGATTCGCCTGTTAATGATGCAAAAGTGAATATAGAAGGTAATAGTATTATTGTTAAAAATAGCAGAAACTCAGCTAATAAGAAGTATACATTTGATACAATTTTCGATTCGTCACAAAACAATGAACAAGTTTACGAATCTTTAATATCTCCAATGGTGAAAGGGTTATTTAATGATTGTGATAGCACATTGTTTACTATGGGACCTACCAATTCCGGCAAAAGCTATACATTGTTTGGTACACCTGAATCAAAAGGACTTGTATCTCTTACTATTGATGAGTTATTTGAGACTATCAAAGGCAAATGTGTTTATCCTGAAGATATGAGTACATCTGAAGACAAAGGTACTCAGTTTACTGTTAATATATCTATGTTTCAAATATACAACGATAAAGTGTATGATCTATTTGAGAGCAGTAGAAATGTTGATCGTGCAAAAGCTAAAAGTGTAAAGAAAGACAGTTTAGGTGTATTTTGTGTACAAGATTTATCAAAAGTATTTGTTAACTCAACGGAAGATGCAAGTAATGCGTTAAAGTTGGCTCTTTCTAATAGATCAGTTCATAGTACAGCGATGAATATTGAAAGTAGTAGATCACATGCATTTTTTGTGATTGAATTAAACAAAATAACCGATGGAATGGAAGAATTGAAAACTATTTTACAGATTGCAGATCTTGCAGGATCAGAAAGAGTAGAATCAGCGCAATCAGTAGGCGATAGATTGACAGAATCAAGAGCTATTAATAGTAGTTTAATGCAACTTGGACAATGCTTAGAGCATTTAAGGCTCAAGAGTCCAACAAGTAGTAGCTTATCGCAAACACATAATGCTTTACCGAGCTTAAGAAATACCAAATTGAATCAATTATTATTTTCAAACCAATTGTGTTCAGAAAGGCCACATAGGACGTGTTTATTGATGACTGCGGATGTATCAGGAGATGATACTTATTCATTATATCAAATGTTTTCATATGCTTTAACAGCATCTCAAGTTACTATTCAAAGTGCACCTACAAGACAACAGTCTTTAACTATTCAACAGCAAAAGAGACCTAATAATATTTTTAGTCCTCAAAAGCCAACTTCGAAAGCTATGACTATGAAACAATTAAAAGATCAAAGCACGGTACAAAAGACACCACGCAGACCAATAAAACATGCAAGAGAGCCATCTGAATCGGATATGTTATTATTTGATGAACAAGATCAAGAAGAAGAGTTACGAGAGTCCATCTTGAACGAACTTGAGACCAAATTTGAGCTTGCACATGCTAAATATTTTACTGTGATTTCTGAAGAAAGACAAAGAGAACAGGAAATAATGGATCGAAGATTAGATTTAGTTTCTAGTGAGCTTGAAAAGGAAAGATCATTGAGACAATCTATTCAAGAGCAATTGTCAGATTCTTTGCTCAATGTATCACAATTGAAAGCACAGCTTGAACAGAAAAACAAAGAGGTATTGGATCTCAAACAAAGATTAACAGCTAAACATGTTTCACCAACAAAGGTACAATCAGAATACAATAAAGAGAATATGGGAGGAATTGGTAAATCGCCAGATAAAAGGAATTGCCGAAAACTTTTACAAGTTCAACCATTGAATTCTCAAGGTGAAGTATTTTACGATTTGAATTAATTTATAGTGTACAGTTGCTTAAATTTTGTAGTATGTTGTAGATTTTTGAACCATTCACCACTTTACTTCACCCCACTATTTACAATGGATTTAACATCAGAATACCATAAATATACCAATTTTAAAGACTCATCTAAGAAAAAGCATAAAAGAGACAATTTTGAACTTGAAGCTTTAAGAGTAAATCATCAAATAATTAATGTTACCGAGAAGTTAAGGAACGCTAGAAAATCATACCTACGCCAGGATGGGCTTGGAATGTCAGATACAGAGAAAGATGAGATTGATTTTACTGTACGACAAGTTCTTAAACAATTGGTACTAAGAGTTAAAGATATAGAAGAAGCTTCAAATAGGGCAACTGTTGGATGGAAATCAGATAGAAAGGCTATAGAAGCTCTATGTAGACATCGACGTGGTATTGCTATCTATTTGAATTCTCGATTAGAAGCCTTATCTAATTTTCAATCACATCTACAAGAGAAGAGACTACATGAACAGATAGAACGAGAACGAAATATGGCTGAAAGTATGAATTCTTCCACTGTTGATTCAAGACCTGTTCCACAAGCTCTACAAGATCAAGAGAGTACTGTTGATTATGATAATTATGAAGAAGAGCCTATAGATGAAGTACTAATGTCAAGTTTGCAGCAGGAGAACAATCAAATGCTGAAAGTATTTGAGCAAACAATTCAACAAACGAACAAAGTAGCACAGAGTTTACAAGAAATAGGTGCAATGCATAATGAACTTGCACAACATTTACACAAACAACGTGAGACTATCGAAACATTAATAACTGATGCTACTGATGTTAGAGAAGATATGAGCATGGCAGCTAAAGAACTGAGAAAAGCTCAAAAGAGGAATAAAAATGCTATGAGATCAATATATGGCATTACTTTGATATTTTCTACGATACTAATAGTTTTCCATGTGATAATTCCATGAAGAAAAAAATATTTATATATATCAACGTGTTCATTCACCAAGTTATGCAATAGATGCATAGTATAGCACGTACTCTTTCTTGACCTTTTCCCATGCAATAGGATCAAAAAATACATACACGCCTCTTTCAGCCTGATTGCTTTGTTGGATAGGTTCTGTAATTGGATCCTTAGTGAGCCAAAGCTTCAGTTCCTTATGATATCGCCAATGTCTGCTTGTTAGCTCAGTGGCTGCAGCTTCTTGTAAAACATCCCGTGGCATACTGTAGAAAATGTAAAATAATGTTTCGTCATTAAAGGACTCCATACGTCTGAGTTGATCTGGAACTTGAAAAGTAGTATAAGATTCAGGAAGTTCAAAATCAGGTTCTACTCTAGGTGGATCTGATTCAGGCCAAGGCGTAGCAAATGATCTCGACAATACTTCTGATGAAGATAGGGGCATTTTTAAGGTATTCAAATCACTTCCTAATGCTAGCGTAGCAAGGTCAGGAGTTTCTCTTCGTACTGCTCCTAACAGACCTTGTAAACCAAATCTCTGAGCGTCTGTTTCAAGTTTACTAGCTGAACCTAATTGCGATTTCATTGCTTCGCCAACTGCATTTAAATCTGGGAGTACTGAAGAGTTAGACATACCGAGCTCAGATGATATACCTTCACGCTCAGTTGTGGAACTGGGTTTGTTAGGAAATGGTTGAGCACCGGGTTTCTGACCAATTATTCCAACTGGGCGAATTGGAGGTTTATCTAAGACAGAGTTGTTATTTGCTGTCGATGATGGTTTTAAGCCTGAAGAAACATCCAATCCAGGTGGAGGTGCGACATGTGAAGCATTTGAAGCAAGACCTGGAGGCGTCAGTGAATTTGGCTTACCTGCAGCAGCAGCATTTAGCTGCTGTCCCGATGTAGAAGTAGATGGTCCTGGAAGAGACTGTCCAAGTTCAGGAAAGTCGTTCAAATCGATACCTTTTGGTCTTTGAAGACCAAAGTTCTGTGCCCGCTGGGCTATATTGCTATAAAGATTCCCTGATCCTGGTAATGACATAGGCGAAATATAAAAGGTAGCAGCTGTAGTAAGTTAGGTATTTTAGGTGTAGCTTATGTGTTTAGATTCTTCAATCGTTTAAAGGCCTCGTGACAAGTAGAGTAAAAGTCAGCACCAAATCCAAGTGTTTAAGAATCAAAAAATACAATGAATCAACAAAAACGCAATTAGCTACAATTTTGGCTAGTTTTTGAAGTATGAAAAGGTATCAAAAGCGTGTAATGTGCTGAGGAAGTAAGAAAGGGAAGGTCAGTGAATTGAAGGTGATGTGTGAATATTTTGATGAGTGAAAAAGAAAAAAGGCAGGGTAAAATGCAGCATCAAATTATCGAAGAATCTCTACGAAATACGTGTTATGTAAAATGCATATGATATACAATTATTACTTATTTTTCTAGGCTGTAAAGTTGGTCGACAAGGTCCTTTACAGTTGTTTCAATGGGAAGAAAATCAAACTTCAAAAGTGCACGAGTTTCAGAATTATCGTAAGCAGGCCCAGCAGCTTTAATAGAAGCTTCAGATACATCTTCAATTCCTATCAAGGAGAGTCTTGTTTCTTCTGGAAATTTCTCATGAATAATTTTACCAATAAGTTCTTTATTGAAGTAGCCGCCTACAGCAAATAAACGCTTACCTGCAATCTCACTATTAGTGATATCAGAAGCTAGAACATGAGCCTTTGCGCAATCTCTAACATCTACCCAGAAACCGGGGTTAATAGGAGTATCAGGATAAGTTCCTTTTAAAATCTCATATACAATCTGATTAGATGTGTTGAGGTTATTGATAGACAATCCATTGATAATTGGTCCAAAGACGTAAGGAGGGTTGACAGTAGTGACGTCAAATCCAGCATCAGGGTGATCTTCAAGGAAGCTCCATGCAGTTTGTTCTGCAATCTTTTTTGAAACAACATAAGTCAAGTTAAAATTAGTTCTACCGTCTTCAATCTGCAATGGATTCCATGATTCTTCAGTATATTTGAAACCATGAATTGGTACCAAACCTGGGGTAAGCATCGCTGCAAATGAAGAGGTAATAACAACACGCTTGACGTTCTTACCATAGTTGTATACTGCCTGAACAATATTCAAAGTGCCTTGAACTGCAGGGTTTAGAATATCTTTATCAGGGTCACTAATATTGTGATGGAAAGGCGAGGCTGTATGAATTACTGAATCAAGATCAGCAGTAACAGATTTATCAAAAGCACCAGGAACAGCAATATCAGGAACTAATGAAAACGTTAATTGTCCTGATTCAATTGCTTTAGGGTACTTACTAGCAATTGAATCAGCCTTTTCTTGGTTTCTAACTGTGGCAACAACTGTGTCACCTTGTTCGATCAATTGATCAAGGACATGTGCTGCGATGAATCCAGAAGCTCCAGTTAAGAGTGTTTTGACCATTTTTTGTTATTATTTTGTATCTATGCGAAATGGGAATGATGTCCACAAAAATATAATGATAAAAATGAAAGAGATTTTCGAATCTGCTTTACTTTATATAAATATTCGAGCGAAAATCCAGTTCTAGTGGAAAACGGGGTTAAGGCGCTTAACTGAATTTAGATTGCATTATATCCGATCGCGCAAATCACTAACCATGAATCATCAGTTAAGGCGCCATTTTTTCAAGCATCACTATTGAATGTGTTTAGTAATAATTTAACACTATTACGTAAAAAAAGGGAAATAATTTAAATTCTATCTCCGTAGAAAAGAAGGCTACTACATAGGGAGATCTTTTCGGAATATCAAGAAAACAACAAACCCGGATTAACTACAAGGAATAAGTAATAGCGGCTGAATTCAAATCACCACTCAGAAATTATTTGCGCATTGTACTCATTGTGCACTTCTAAAAATATCTTTATCCTTTCCGATTACTACAATTTGATTCCGTAGATTTGCAATGCAGTCGTTTAACTCCTCTTTAGAGCTATTTCCATCACTGACCTTTTCTCTTAAATTATCAAGAGTAGCAAGACAGCTTTTCATCTTACCTGATTTGCTTACCGATGAAGATCTTTGATTTCGTTCAAGTACTTCAACTTTTTTCATTAGCGTTTGTTGTACTCCCATATGATGATCCAAAACTTTGTTCATATGCGTAAACTCATATGTCATTTTTTCTGACAACCGTGTAATCTCTAACATAATACTAGTCATTTGTTCCACTGACATTTCAGGTTCAACTTGTGGTAGCTTCGATATAATTTCGTCTTGATGTTCTTCAGGACTCTGTAGTTGAGTACCAACAGGAATGGAATCTGACACACTTAGTTCTCGCTGAATGGGTATCTGTTCTCTAAAGTAAGAGTCTTGCGCTTCTCTAAACACTCTGTATTCGTGTGTATGAAACACTTTTAAATCAAATTCTGGACGAGTGATTATATCAGGATATACTCGCTCGTAAAACTTTCGGTCTTGAAGTAAGCATACTGCCATATATCTAAATACTTGAACAGAACTCTTGACATGTAAAAACCATTTGTGAGTTATTGGCTTTATTGTTGAACTATCATTATATTTCGATTTCAACAATTCTGAAAGTTCGTTATCATTAGATGTTTCAATCCATTCTTTAATGCCTTCAAATACAAGGCTTATTAAGCTATTTGAAGGAACAATTTCTGCTCGCTCAATGAAATAGTTATGTCCCGTCATATTTCCAGCAAGAGCCAAAGTTGCGAGTGCTTGATTGCGCTTAGATATGTAATCCACGTCATTCTCTTTGAAGTTGACTTTGGGCTCTCGAAATGAAGTAGAGCGACACACACGTAACATTTTTCTTAACAAAACACCTTTACGGTCTGTAGCGTTAATAACGTCTGAAAAGTTAGAATTCATATCTAACGCAGTCCTAAGATTTTCACCTGGATTACTGCCTATAAAAAGTTTCAGTTCATTTAACTGATCATAGTCTTCAAAATTAGGATACTCACTTTTAAGAATCACAAATCTCTCTGCAAGATAAAGAGCTAACATACCCATAGGACATTTTCGAACGTCAACATTTCGTATCATGGCATTTATGCCAAACATATCTGGTCTACTGCCTCTATTGGATGTATCTATACAAATAGTAGGCACTTCAGGATTATCTCCTAATGAATTCTTTTCAAATAATAAATCTGGAAACGTCAAGTTGCGAAGTGTTCTATCACTGCATCTTAACGCGTTGCACATTAAAAGTATTGCACCAATTGTGTTAAATCTTTTGGAAGGACTTGTCCTATTCATCAGTTCTTCAACTAGTAAAACCATTTCATCCTGAGAATAAGAGGTAAACGAGTTTTCTGCAGTTTCAAGAGATTTAAACTCGCGTCGAGATACGAGTTTATGGTAATCGCTCATAAACAACTTTACGCGTCTCTTGTTCAGGCGTTCCAAAGAGTCTTGAGGGAAATCAATATTAACAGCCTCGCGTTGGATTCTCGCATCTTCTGTTTCCTGAAACTTCAAAATAGCAGCTTTTCGAACTTTTAAAGTGGCATGAGATAACCTTGCACCAGATGTTCTAACAGAGCTCGTCCAGTCAACTAGATGATCATAAATCTTTGCATATGTTGGATAATAGCGTAAATTAGGCTCGTCATCAGGATACTTCGTATCACACCAAGCTTTATACCTTCTTACTTGACTTAAATAAGTAACTTTTGAAGTGAATTTAGAATCTGGGACGTGTTCTATTTCCTCAAACAGATTGTTCGACTGTTGTCTCTCTTCTGATGGAGTGTCTGTTGATTCCGTCATTATTCACAGATCAATTTCCTATAACTTTCTTCATACAAATGGCTAGGTTAACTGCTAGCCACAATTAAAATAAATATATACAATGACTAGGCGCGGGAAACACAAATGTAAACATTCGTTATGAATGAGTAATTATAGATAGTGGTAAAATCATACTTATAAAATTAATATTACCCGGTTTAGTCATGTGCACAAAAGCTTACGAAACATTCTTTCGATTTACTTATTTATTTAATTCTATAAATGTATAATTAATGACATCCCATGTATAATTATATATTCGTAATAGAAACTAAGACGACTTCTCAATTTCATAGACTTGTTCAACGAAGTCTTCAATTGTCTTGTCGAGGGGAGTATTATCTCTTTTGAGCAGTTTCATGGTCTTAGAGTTGTCGTACCTGGGGAATGTCTCAGCCAATTTTTCTTCGGTAACACCTTCAGAACCATCTGTGTCAACACGAGATTCATTAGGAAAAAGAGCATGAATTCTGTTAGCTAATAATTCAGGATTGAAAAGACCAGCACAAACGAAAAGTCTATTACCTCCGATCTCCTCATTTGTAGGATCTGCTGCAGCTACATGTGCATATGCAACATCTCTGACATCGACCCAAAAGCTAGCAGCAAATTGTTGTTTAGGATTAATTGTACCAGTCAAGATTTGATACAATGTTTGATTAGATGTATTCAAACTATTCAAAGAAAGTTCACTAATTACAGGACCAAACACAAATGGTGGATTAACAGTAGTAATTGTAAACTTAGCTTCAGGGTGTTCTTTCAATATCTTCCAAGCAGTTTGTTCAGCAATTGTTTTTGATGCTCTGTATGTATAGGCAAAATTAGAGCGACCGTCCTCAATTGTCAAAGGTGACCAAGCATCTTCAGTGTAAACTACATCAGGGGTTTGAGCAATCTTAGGATTAACAATTGCAGCAAATGATGAAGTAATAACTAATCTTTTAACATTTGTACCATTTTTAAGAACTGCCTCTACCATATTCTTAGTTCCATTAATAGCAGGGTTCAAAATGTCTTTGTCGGGATCAGTAATATTATGATGAAATGGTGAAGCTGTATGTACTACAACATCAAGATCGGCAGTAACAGCATCATCAAAAGCATTTGGTTCAGAAATATCAGGTACAAAAACAAACGATAATTTACCAGATTCGAATTCTTTAGCATATTTCTTTGCAATGAAATCGGCTTTGCTTTGACTTCGAACTGTTGCAACTACAGTATCACCTCTTTCTAACAATCCTTTCAAGACATGAGCTGCGATAAACCCTGAAGCACCTGTCAGTAATGTTTTAGTCATCTTCTATGTATGGTAGAAATATAATGAGATGTAGGAACATGAAGTGTATTTATATATCTATCCCATAATTCTGTTTAACTCCACGCTCTTCTTGTAACGATCGGACCTAACTGTATGATTGGTTCACGATATCAACATCTCCCCTTTAACGCGGGGTAAATTCATACAGTTTATAGCGATTTTTATAAGCTGTCAGATTTATCACTATAACGGTTCAATAATCTATAAACAAGTTGTCCTTATCAATAGAGTACTACGGAATTTATTTAATTCCCTCGGTATTAAAAATGGTATATCCTATAAAATAGGATATACTCTTTACGGAATAAGTGAATCTGATTGATCGTTAAGGTTCATAACTTCCAAGACGTAGATCCCCCACTATCCCATACTTTATTAATTTAAAGTTCTTCATCTTAATACTCGCAATTAAAAATACAATTATCCTATACCGGTTAATTGTAGGAAACGGTACACTGAAATACAACAAATATTAATAAATTCTGAGATAGCACTTTATAAGAGTCTGGAATGATTCATCTCCTTGAGGGTCTGCTCCAGTGGCGCAGTGGTTTAGCGCTTCGTGCTTATAGCCGTACAACGACGTCTATGCTGATGTCACGGTCGTGTGAGAACGCGACGGTCGTGGGTTCGACCCCCTCCTGGAGCAGCCCTTGCTTTTTTTTTGAGAACCGTATTTAGTTTTTTTATTCACAAAATATAAATTGCTTCTAATGCAACATTGTATAGAGCCTTTTAGCTTTCAAGGCATCCTATGGCAGATTATTATAAGTTCATTATATCATTGGGTTACTCAGAGTCCGAATGCTTGTCTTTGTTTGCTTGATTCGAAACACTAGCTTGACGATTATAAAATTCAACTACTTGTTCTGAACTTGTGGCATCCGTAGAACCTTTATCATCTCTAATTCGAATAAATCGAGGAAACCTTAAAGACACACCTCTTCCGAGTATGTCAGATCCAGCTTTGTATACTGGAGACAAAGATAAATCAGCGGCAAGCACTTCCCAAACCATTTTAGGTTCAAACCAGACATCTGGTTGAGCAGGCCCCGCATTGTCATGCTTATAATAAGATTTTTTGGTACATGTTATTCCTGATAGTTCCTCATAAAGCTTTCCTAAAACTTCTTCGGAGAAACCAGTACCTATCTTGCAAATGGACTCATACTCCTCAGTTTCAGGATTATAGCAGCCCAGCATAAATGCACCGTACCAGTTTACTCGCTTTCCTTTACCATAGTAAGCACCTAGTACAACAAGATCTAATGTATCTCCAATTCCTTGTAAGTAATCTTTTTTTAGTTTCAACCAGTTCTGGGTTCTCTTACTAGGCAGATAATGACTTTCAGGACCATCTAGAGCTTTTACCATCAAACCTTCACAATTGTCTTTAATGCTTTGATCTAAAAATTCTTGAATCTCCTCCACATCCTTGCAATTTCGATATACCGCAAACCCATAAGTATCGTCAACAGGAGTAAAGTACTCCTTTAAGATCTCTCTTCTTTTCATCAAAGGTAGACCTAATAGATCTTTACCATTAATAAACATTATATCAAATGCAAAAACACAAACACGAACAGTGATTTCAGATTCTTGAACATCTTTACGTTTTCGTGTAGAAAGCGTTTGAAAAGGAAGAATAGAATGCTTAATTCTATCCCATGCGACTGCTTCAGCGTCCAGTATAAAACTCTTGACCTCTGGGCTCAAGAACGATTTAATAGAATTCAAAATATCTGGGTATCGCTCTGACATATCTTCAGAATTACGAGAATATACTTTAAATTCCCCAGAGTCAGTCATGTGTATTTGCGCACGTTCACCATCGTACTTGTATTCGCAGGTAAAATTTTCATGAAATCCAGAGAAGTGGTCTAAAACTTCGGTAATTGACTTAGTCGGTTTGGCAAGCATTGGCTTTGGAGGAATACCAGGAATAAGATGACAATGTTCTTTTAGATTTTCAACTCCAAACTCAATAACTGTATCAATGATCCGTTCGTATGAAGGCACCTCACTGTATACAGATTTGAAAGTATTTTCTGCATCTGCAATTTGTTCAGGAGAAGGAATTTTGCTTTGATTACTATATTCAAACTGAATAAATGCTCTTGCTAAAGAAGTAAGTACGGATTTTTCAGCCAAACTGATACGCAGTTTTCCCTGCAGCGAGCGGATCAGAAACTTAGCTTCTGAGCCTTGACAAGAAACCAGCATCTTCTTAATTAATCCAATTTTTCTACCTTGGCTTTGAGATCCAGTTGTATGAGCAATTTCCTTAAAATCTCCAAACACGCCATAAACTGTGAGAGGTTTAGGCTTAAACATAGTTCTCTGAGAAGTACGGGAAGCTGCAGCAATTACACCCAAATCACCAGTCTTCTGCATCTCCTTCTTTATATGTGGAAGTGTAGAGCCTGTAGACTCGCTTATAGCCTTCATTAGAAGACTTTCACCAAGACCGAGTTCTGGTGCTTCATAATCAGGACCTAGTCGGTTGATAAATAGGTATACAACTGTGGTTAAAGAAGCAGGATCCCTTTCAAGTACTTCGAGAAAAAAATGAGAGCAGTAGCTTAAAATATCAAGACGCTTGGAGGTTGCCTCAATCTTCTCAAATACTTTACACACATCGCTGTACATGATACTGCCTGAATCAGAACTACTAGATTTAGCGGTTGAAATCAACTTCTTCGCCACGGGCTCAGTTTTCAATTTTTTGGTTGATACATCGACTGAGATATTCTCTTTAGATGACTCAGAAATTGTGTTGCGCTTTTGAGAAGATTTTCTGGCAAATAAAGCCGTGATAGAGGTTTGTTGAGATCCAGACATAACTATCGAAGTAAGACGCGTTCGTCTTAAGCTACAGAACGCGTGTGTGATACAGGACACTTTACGAAAGCAGAACACTTTGAACAAGTATGAAAAATAAATATTTCAATTCAAATCAAAAATTACAAACAGGAAAATAAGCTGCTAGTAAAATTTCCTTTTATGCTGAAGAAAATATCGGGTTGGTAAGATCGCGTAGTGGTTGTGGGCCGATTTAAAGTTCGCATGCTATCTTGTACGCGCTTTCGTCTTAATATACGCTACACTCCACCTTACCTTCATCGTATTAAACCACCACTAAACTATGTTCATTTTTGTATATATCATTGTATTTTTTATGTCTATATAATAATGGTAAGATATCTTATAACTCAAGTTCAGAATGTAATAGTTTGTACGCTTGGCGAGTAAGATATATTCCATATATCTGGGCGTTTCACAAAACATGGAAGCTATTTGATTGTTGATCTTAAGACGATTCTATTATGTTGAATGGGACTAATTCTGACGCTATTATCTTTTATGAAACGACTACATGTTAGATAGCTTTTTTACTAATAGAATTGGGTAAGAAGTAGTATATATCCAATGTATATATGATTGATACTTATCGTTAAGAGACTCCAAACTGCCATACTTTCATATTCTTCTTGGTACTAATATACTTGAGTATAAGTTGATCAGTTACAGATTTGATGGATATAATTGATACAAGAGCTAAACAAAACAAAACAATCTGCTTGAGTTTGTTTTTGATAGCCTTATCCATTCTCAGTTGAGTATATAAAGCAAGATACTTTACATCAACTAACACAGAATATCTGTCCTGATTAAAATTCTGACTATTGCCAACTGGAAAGAATAGCCACTATATCAGGCTACTTTAAAAGGGCCATTGTGTAATACCATTGTATTCTTTGGTGATGCTATCATCAACCCTGGGAGCCAAAGTGATATGAGATGCATCTGGCGAAATAATTAAATCAGGTGAAGCTGCATCAACAGGGGTGCCGTCAAAAATAGGATCGCGCTTGAGGACACCTTCAGCTCGTACAAGATCAGCTCTGACGAGATCGGGGTTTGCTGCCTATTGAACAGCAGGGGCACATAAAACTCCTTGGGCAATTGATGCAAGAATGACAGTTGCTTGAAATTGCATGATGAGAATGCTAGAATGCTAGAATAAAGAAATGATTTGAATATGTTCGAATGTCTTCGAATGATCTGAGGAAAAAGATGGTAATCATCTCCCTTTATATAGATTTCCAGATCTCTACTTTTCGAAATGGATCACAAACTATAAGTCTAGATCAAATGAATGTAAGTGTCGTTAACATGCCTTTGTTAGAATGAAAACCGAGCTACTCAGCAGGCAACACAATTTTTGTTGCAGATTATGGGATACAGTGAATTTATTAATTTCCTTCATGCGATAAGTTAATTTACTTAAATGAAAACTAATGATTTAATTAACTTATATGTAGAATAATAGCTAGCCAATAATTGAGCAAGCTAGAACGCAAATGCGATACACGAGAGAATAAGATTTTCTTAGATCTATAGGATAAGAGACTCAACTTCTACCATCTACTCAATGAGCAGACAATGAGCAGAAAATATACTTGAATCGCCTATTCCATCTATATGTAATGGAATTTATATCCAATTTTCTAGATTATATACTCGATTCTACATTAATTACCATGTCACCTTTGGTTTATCGTAAAACGGTTATGTCATAAATTAAGGTACATAATACCTTTGGTTTTTCAATATTTTGTGCAATGTGAATCTTATAGAGAGCATGGACTTCTCCTTCCTGCCATTTCCACTGATAATTTGCTTCGTCTTCCACTAGAATGTTCTAGATCATGAGTCTAGTATTATAGATATTTTTAACAATACAGTACAGTAGTTGGGGCTCTATCGGTGGCTTAGAAGATAAACAAATGGAATCATTAAATAAACGGGTGACCAACATAATGTGGTTCGAACGAATAATATGGCTAAATTCGGATTCTGCACCGACTGGGAAGATTTATTTATTTTACTGTTTATGGAGCGCATTTATGCTAATATAGATATCATACATGAATTTTTCTTAATGAATTCTTTATGTATCTCTATCTCTAGCCAGTTGTCTTAGTGTATCTTCCACGCGCCTACATCCGTGAATGGCTTTCAAGAACTAATAGACTCGGAACTCAAAGTTCTTCATTGGAATATTGTCTTATCAACACTATCTACAATTAAAGGCCTCATTTTAGGCACCCCGAAGCTAGATGTGTCAATGACTAAGTAACTGCTATAATAACTATTCTCAATAGATTGTCTTACAGTCTGCTTATGAAGTGCGTAATTAAAAATATGACGTCTACGGGTGTGTACTAGGTTTTAAAAGAATACTATCTATATCATAGCATATCATAGCATATTGTAGTAGATATTCTTTATTCTAAAATTGTGTATTCCAGAAGAGGAGGGATGTGTCACAATTTCTAAATGATCAGGATCTTTTAGATTGATTTATAGGATAATATCTTAGGATACTGATATTAATTAAAAGTGCGAGAAGTTTTGTTAATTTGTTAATTACGGAGGAAGTACAGCGGAGACTCATTAATGAATTTATTGAACTTGTTCATTAAACTCACCTGAGAAGAATCATAGGATTTTTGAAGAATAATAATAGTTAAAATTGGCATTGTCTACTGGAAGACCATTGACTTCACATAGCTCAGCCTCTTGGGACTGGATCAACATCTATGAGGACTTAATTTTTGGGATTTTTGTTTTATTATGGATCACTTGTTGCTTTTTATTGTTAATGAAGTATTTATAAGCTTTCTGTTGAAGTTCTTCCAAAACTAGTGCAAATTGGAATGTTATCGATTGTTTTGATTTTTCAATCTAGTTCTTCCTAATAGAATCCGAGAGCTCATTTACGAAAACAATTGTTTCACAAAATACACCGAAATGGTTTGCATAAGATCAGTCGCAACCAATAACTGAAGCAATAATCACTTCTTATACGGACAGTTCATAGTGATGGATGATTATATGAAGAATGCACGTTTTATATTTCATATACACTTCTCTTCTAGAGCAAAGATATAAGAAATTTCTGCGTGCCTGTGTTGCACACCCACTATGGATGACCCATCTGCCTGTGAATTATGATGAAGAAGATTAAAGATTTTGAAAATTAAAGCTACTGCAACTATTCAGTGATGTTTTCCCATACAAAGGTGAGCACATATTCACCGACATACCATTCTGCCAAATACTATGGAGACAGCGTATTCATAACAGAAGCCCTTGAAGTAGGTGCAGACGCAACTTTTCAATTCAGATCAGTCTTTAGGCCCATATGCTTCAATGTCTAGAACTGTCAGAAAAAGGAATAACATAAATCTGATTATTGATAAATAGTTGAATATTGCATAGTTTCCCCCAAAATATCAAACAAGCTATGGATTTCTTGCCAGTACTGACGCACACCAGTATCCCATACTTTCTAAAACTCTACCCCTTAAAAGACGTTCAAATACCGTTTAAGACGTTAGAGGCACGAACGGTACCGCTCGCTTTACCCTTTTAGGAAGGAAAAATTGCAAAACATGTGACAGTTTTTTGCAATATTTTAAAACGTAAATATCTCTTGAACCAGACATTTTAAACAAAAAATATCACTTCCACGCAAAAAATTGAGTCCACTTCTACCTTGCACCAAAGTTTCAAGTAAAACTAAAATTTGGCCAAAAATCATCAAAATGTTGGATATACCCCTTGGTGTTTTTTCAATTTTTGGCCATTTTTCGGTAGATTAGGATTTCATGTTTTTGCAATTTCATATTTTGTTGAATATCTCTTTTAATATTCATTTAATCGGTTTGAAATTTAATATGTACGTAGCGAATATACGTGCGCAGATGTCATACGTCTAAGGTATCAAAACAATATAAATTGAGTGCTCCAGCGGCTGTTAAACAAAAAGCTAAATATAGACCTGACCATTCCAAATTAGATTTTTTTCGCATACAAACTAACTCGATGATGTAAGATGGTATGATCTACATTTAGTGCAAGTTTCGCTTTAATAACATT
The DNA here is from genome assembly GCA_030566855.1 of Tortispora sangerardonensis. NCBI lineage: Eukaryota > Fungi > Ascomycota > Trigonopsidomycetes > Trigonopsidales > Trigonopsidaceae > Tortispora > Tortispora sangerardonensis. The sequence continues at coordinate 46,782 of JAKUBJ010000017.1, read as the reverse complement.
TTGGCTGACAGAAGGAACCCAAAAAAAGCAGAAAATGACAAAAAACGAAGAATTGCTCTAATTGAATGAATTTTTGTTCAATTTACTATTCAGTCCAGTTCTGCTATGAGATATTATAAATGTAGAACATATATGAAGGAATTTACGACAGGATTGAAATAGCAAAATTTTATTGAATTTCCCGATTGGGACATTGATGAGAAAAAGCCGTTTGACCGTTACGTATGACAGGAGGCAGTTGAACGGCCTTTTTAAATTAAACCTTATTTTTGTATTTGATTTTTGCTTGCCTCTATTCTACAACAAATTGCTACAAGGTGTTTCGATAAAACTGCTATGGTACTTATCGTGGTAATATATATAACTCTTAAAACTGTTCACTACTTATAAACATTAGCATGTATTAACTTTGTTACACATAAGAGCGACATGTCATGGATAGTATGGAAAATACGCCTACACTGGTTTGTGATTTATGCTTCATGCATTAAAGCTTTAAGTAGATTCTCTAGATTATCAAAGACTAAAAGTGGTTGCAAAAGAAATAAGGATGCGGAAAATAGCTGAGAAAAGATGTGGCGCTAAGCCACTTCGTGTAGAACCATTTCGTGTAAACCAAGGGTATCAACTTCCTTGAAAACTTCTTAGTAGATTAAAAAGTCAAAGCTGAAATGAATAAAGTTATACATAAGCTCCACTAATCAAGGGAGTGCCTGATTTTACAGGTAAAAGTACAGATATTTAAAAAAAGGACTTTTTGAAAAGTTGATTTGTCTACTAGCTGTAGAAATGTATCCCAGATAACGCCTGGCTAGCATATAATCCAAAAAGCCTATAGTCTTTGTTTCGGTAGCCCGCTATTATTCTTGTATATATTTCGACATAAAAAACCTCAAAGACAAACAAATTATGTTGAATATAAAAATTAATAGACTAAGACAAAGAAAACAAGAACCCATGTAGGCCCTGCATCATCCTGGTTTGCCATGTGTATAAAGCAACTCTCTTAAAGGTGAAAATTTATTTGGGTATTTGATTTATGATCATTTCTACTTTAAAACTAATAGGTATAAACCTTTCAAGTATCTTCTTGAGTCTTCACTTGACTATGTCAAAAGTGAAAATACCAACATTGTACAACTTTCTATATTCAATAATAATGTCTCTCGCACCCCGGCTTTATCATCTTAAGTTCCATGTATCTAGTCACAGTTACACATATGATAATAAAAATTGCGATTTCGCCTATAAGATACTATATAGACTAAAAAATGAACAGCTCGTATAAAATAGACGAAATCATTAGTCAAGAGCTTGAACTAGTTCTTAGGAGCATTGAAAGAAAAACTTCTTCAAACATTCAAACACGTGTCTGTTGATATTGGGCTAAAAAAACCAAATTTATTTGTTCGACGGCCTTTGATCCCATACTTCAAATAATCATACCTCACTAATGCTTCATTATATAGCTGTTAACCATCGAAGACGATCTTTCACATTTTGTCGATTCTGTTTATGGGATACTTGAACTCCCAATTAGCAACCAATTAAGCGACTTCCTTTACTTATCCCTACACCATACCCCATACGTAAGCTTCTCGTTAACCTGAACAGTTATTCATTAGATATCGCCTCTATTTACTTTCTCTTTATTTTATACATTTGGCTGATCCAGACTAACACAAAAGAAAATTTTGAAAATGCCTGCCACACCTATGCTTGCTTTGCCTATGAAGACTACTGAGGAAACTGATTGGCAAGGTCCTTTATCGAAATATATAAAGGCTGTTTATGGCGATACTTCTTCTTATGATGATTCTATTAATTCTCTCGAACGAATGCGTCAAGATATGAGAGGTGCTGGCTTGGATACGACTGGGAAAGATTTGGTATACAAATATTACGCCCAGCTTGAGTTATTAGAACTTAGAGTTCCGGTTGATGAGCATAATTGTAGAGTATCTTTTTCGTGGAGAGATTCTCATAGTAAAAGTATGACTACACAACATTCGTTAGCATTTGAAAAGGCTTCTTTATTGTACAATTTAGCTACCATATTGGCCCATATTGCTAGTGATGCGACAAAGTGTATTGATTTTAAGTGCGCTTTTCAGAATTTTCAATTTGCTGCTGGAATATACACATACATTGCTGATAATTTCTTGCATGCTCCTAGCACCGATCTTAGTTCTGATGTAGTCAAAACACTTGCTGCACTTATGCTGGCTCAAGCTAATGAGGTGTTTGCTGATAACATGGTTCAGTCAGATGGCAAGCCTTCATTGATCGCAAAAGTGTACAAAGCTGCCAATACCAGTTACAAAGCTGCCTATCTGGGGTTTCAAGAAGCTGCAAAGAGCTCTTGGGGCGATAAATTTTGGGGCCAGTATTGTCAAGTTAAAGGTCACTACACTCTCGGTATGGCTAACTACTATCAAAGTCAAAATTTAGCTTCTAAAACTTCGCAATATGGCCCTGCATTGACTTATATCAAGCATTCTATTTATAACCTTACTACTGCACAGTCTATTTCACTCCCTCCAATATTTTCAGGCATTGGAGAAATATTAACAGGGCAAAAATCAGCTTTCACTGAGAAAATGGAATCGATGGAGAAGGAGAATGATTTTATATACCACAGTCTTGTACCAGAATATGCTTCTCTTCCTGAAATATCTGTAATGGAAGCTGCGAAACCTACTCCTTTAAATGAGCTATATAAGGGTGATGATGTAATGAAGTTAATTGGGAGACAGTTGTTTGAGAATCTTATACCGTTGTCAGTACATGAGCAGGCCAGCAAATATTCAGAAATGAAAGCCGAGCTTTTACGGGATGAAATAGAGAAGGTCGAAGTTGCAGATCAAGAGCTTAATTCTGCGTTAGAGTTTCTCGGTCTTCCTAAAGCATTTTATGAGATAAAGACTCTGTACCAAGCTGACATCAGAAGTTCTGGCAATTCCAATGAACCAGAAATTGATTCCAAAGTGAAAGAATATTCTGATATTATTAAAGTGACTGGATTGCCACATTTTGCAGAGATCGAGTCGAAGAAAAATCATATATTTGGCTTATTAAAGCAAGTCAATTCGATTCTTCTTGCGGAGGAAGGGTCATGGAATTCCAATCATGAGAAATTTGGTGCCTTCTGGTCTCAGGCCAGTTCTCTTGATGCGTCGGTCACTATAAGATCTGAAATGCAGCAGCTTAAACAGTCATTGTTAGATGCCTCAAGTGCTGACCAAAGGCTGGAAACGGATTATGCATCTGTTACCGATGACCTGATTATAATGGCCAAAGGCTCCGGGTCAAGCGAACTTTTAAATGCTTACTTTAAAGCCACCGCTTTTACTCAAGCTGCTGAACCAAAGTTAGGAATATCTCTTTTAGACCTAGACGAAACAGCCGATTTAAAAACTAATGAAGAAATTATTAGCAAATTGGATGAATTTGACACTATATATAGCAAGTTGATGAAGGTTAAGAAAGAGAGATCACAGACATTTGCTCAATTGAAGGAAAAGGTGCATAAGGACGACATTTCATCTGTATTAGTTTTTAACAAAAAGATTCCCGATGTAGAAGAGTCTTTGTTTAAATACGAATTAGAAAAGTTTGATGTATATCAAAAACGTTTGAGAGCCAGTGATCATGTTCAAGTTGGGCTGTTAAAGGAGCTATCTGAAATATGGAGAAAAATCGTCAACGACCCCAAAGTGAAATCAAAGAGAGGCTCTATGAGTGAGAAGAACAAGATGTTAGCTGATTTGAATACCAGATATCTCACTGCCTACCAAAAGTGGAAAGATATAAATGCAGGACTTGATAAAGGAAAAGATTATTATTCCAAACTACTGGAGCAATGTGATAAATTAGTTGAAAAAACTAACAGATTTGCTGCTGACAGGAATAATGAGGCTTTGCAATTGGTTTCAGAACTGGGACATGTAAGAGGACCAGAAACAAGTTCTAAAAACTTAAGCGAATCATTTTCAAGATTTAGTATGTCTTCCACAAACTCTGCTAACGAATCTACTCAGTTGCCGCGACTTCCACCTAAAACACCTGTCGATTATAGAAATGAATATCATTCCGGACAAGTGGATCAAAGACCGGATATGTATAGAGAAACTTCTTATGGTTTAGGACGCAAGGGTTCGTCTGTTTCTGGATTCCAATACGTGCCTTCTGGCTCGAACACTTCGTTACCTGCTTTACCATCATTGGGAGCGGTTACTGGTAGCTCGATTTATCAAAACGACCAGAATGCTTATACTAATTCATACCAAGCTCAAAAGACTCACACTGGCTACTACGGCGCTGAGGGTTCCCCGATTAATCATGTACCATATGAGACAAGCAGGGACAGACATGATGAGGCTCGAGGAGAATCACGACTTCCTCAATCGTATGGGCAGCAACAGACACAGGGGCAGTGGGATCTGCAGTCTCGAAATCAGCTGTCTAAACAGCCTGATGGTGCAGACCCATTTTCAGGGCTAGATAACTGGAGATAGAGAACGGATGTATGTGAATTCGAGATGTTGATATATATTAGCGAAATATACTTGATATTTAGAACTCAAATAATTTACTCCGATATCTAATTTTTTTCCTTCAGTCCTTATAGATACGTGGGAATCTAATGATTCAGATCCATGAAAGTTTTGAAATAGCAGGTCACATATGCTGGTTAACATTTGTAAGCTCTACAATCGTACTCTTTTAGCAACATGCTTGTCGTGCAGTACTTGAAAATTTAAAAGATATGCGAGATTTAAAGCCCTAAAACAGTGCATCAGAGTACTGGAATGATAAAAGTTTTGGACCAATATGAACGGTAGCTCGAGAGTCAAAGTCTTTGAGAGTGCGCTTGAGCAACTTAATGTAATGGTTACGCTATTTAAAGATGATGAGCAAACTAAGGGTTTCAGTAACTGAAAGCTTTAATAAAAACAATCCGCGTCATTACAATGAAACACTATACATAATTAATTATAGGATACTATATTGAATCTATTACTTAATAGTGTAACTATCGAAAGTGCTCATTTGAAATCCATACACGCGCACAATGGGATGCACACAATAAATAACGGCTGCAGATACTGTGCACTATCCTTGCGGCTGGACACCAGAGGTATCCACTTTTGCGATCTTCTTATAACTTCCCTCCATTTACCCACACCACATAACTCTCCGAGGAATAAGACAAGTAGCTTTTTGCCAATTTTCAGAGATCAATTGATGGGAGAATAAATTATTAGGTTTTTAAGATTTTTGGTTTATTCTTTTGTATTGTTAAGTTTGTTCTAGTATATTGCAGAACTCTGTTACTTCTCTTGGAATCGCTTTCATTTCGAAATTTGGCGTCCCATTAGCCGGAGCATCACCATATTGTTTTCTTTGTTTTCTATTAGGCTAGAAGGAGCAATCAAAGTAATTATTTCTTTATCAATTTCTTTAATCTTACGTTTTCATAGTCTTGACATAAAGCATTAAGTGCTTGATAAACATGATTTCATTACGACTTGCCAATGTGGCAAGATCGAAATGCTTATATCGGTATCTACCGACACTTGCCAAATCTTCTAACATTTCTAAGCGTACTTATGCTACGATTAATGATGAGGTTTCAAACCCTCTTGCAGCTGCGTATCGCAGTCCAACGACTAATACTACAAGCAAAGCTATGTTGAGATGGGTTTTTGAGGACTCAGCTACTGTCCAGAAATCTTTAAAATCCGATAAGCCTTCCGACCCAAAGGAAACTCCTGAGCCTGTTTCTGATCCTTCTTCTGATTCAGACAAAGAGCCAACTACAGAAGACAAGAACCCCCCAGAACAAAATGAAACTCCACTTGAAGAATCACCTCCTCTAACTCCCTCCACTAAGCGTACAAAGTCATCTAAATTATCTAAGGGTAAGCCTTCTGGTGCTCTGTCTGGTACAGCTGGTGGAAGCGGCGATTCTGGTGATTCTGGTGATTCTAAATCTGACCCTCCACCACCTCCTCCAAGCTCGGCAGGTTCTTCCTCGCGGTCTAAAACTTTTACTGTGCCTGAAGTATACCCTAAGGTTATGGCTATACCTATTTCGAAAAGACCATTGTTTCCTGGATTTTATAAAGCTGTTGTTGTTCATGATCCACATGTGATTAATGCCATTAAAGCAATGTATGCTCGTGGTGAACCCTATTTAGGTGTGTTTTTATTTAGAGACGAAGATGCTGACTCCGACGTCATTAAAGATGTTAAAGAAGTACACCCAGTTGGTGTTTTTGCTCAAGTAACAAGTATATTTCCGCAGAATGAGACACGAGATGGCAGTGTTAAAGAAAGTTTGACGGCTGTGTTATTCCCCCACCGAAGAATTTGCATTGATGAACTTTATCCTCCCAAAATAGATCGCGATATGGAAAAAGTTTCTGAAGATGCTGATTTGGATGCTGAGTATTCAACTGGTGATGTGGTTGCCAGCTTTGAAGAACAGCCTCATGCAGTGGCTACAGGAAAGGAAGATGCTAAAGAGACAAAACTTGAAGAAAATGAAGAATCCGACACCGAAGAATTGCGTATTTCATTTTTGAGGGACTATGACGTATCGATGGTTGATGTATCCAACCTAACTGATGAAGCTCTTGACAAGCACGATGCAACTATCCGTGCCATAGCTAGTGAGTTGGTGACTGTTTTTAAAGAGATTGCTCAGTTGAATCCATTGTTTCGTGATCAGATTGCTAATTTTGCCATGACGCTATCTGCTCGTAATGTTTTTGAGGAGCCCGGGAAGTTGGCAGACTTTGCTGCGGCTGTGTCTGCTAGCAATGTCAACGAGTTGCAAGCTATTTTGGAGTGTTTAAATGTTGGTCAAAGACTACAGAAAGCCTTGATTCTTTTGAAGAAAGAACTTGTGAACGCCCAATTGCAAAGTAAAATCAGCAAGGATGTAGAATCGAAAATTCAGAAGCGTCAACGGGAGTACTACTTGATGGAACAATTGCGAGGTATTAAACGCGAACTAGGAATTGAGTCTGATGGCAAAGATAAACTTGTGGAAGGGTTTAGAGAGAAGTCTAAATCGCTTGCTATGCCTGAGACTGTGAACAAAGTGTTTGAAGAAGAACTTAATAAGCTTGCACATTTAGAGCCAGCAGCATCTGAGTTTAACGTTACTAGAAATTATCTTGATTGGCTTACTCAGGTGCCATGGGGACGTAGATCTCCAGAGAATTATGATATTCCTAATGCTATGGCAGTCTTGAATGAAGATCATTATGGTTTGAAAGATGTCAAGGATCGTATATTGGAGTTTATTGCGGTTGGAAAGCTACGTGGTAGTGTTGAAGGAAAGATTTTATGTTTTGTCGGGCCCCCGGGAGTAGGAAAAACATCTATCGGAAAGTCTATTGCCCGTGCCTTGGACCGTCAATTTTATAGATTTTCAGTCGGTGGTTTAACAGATGTTGCTGAAATTAAAGGCCACCGAAGGACCTACGTTGGAGCTCTTCCAGGTAGAATTATTCAAGCATTGAAAAAATGTCAAACCGAAAATCCGCTCATTTTAATAGATGAAGTTGATAAGATTGGGCGTGGACATCAAGGTGATCCTTCGTCTGCGCTATTGGAGCTGTTGGACCCCGAGCAGAATAGCAGTTTTCTTGACCATTATCTTGATGTTCCTGTGGACCTTAGTAAAGTACTATTCGTTTGTACTGCGAATGTCACGGACACTATTCCTAGACCCTTATTGGACAGAATGGAACTTATTGAAATTTCAGGTTACGTTGCTGATGAGAAAATGGCTATTGCTCAAAGATACCTTGCACCCAATGCTAAAGATGCGAACGGATTGAAAGGGGCAGATGTGGATTTGACTGAAGAAGCTGTTGGGGTTTTGATCAGGAATTATTGCCGCGAGAGTGGTGTTCGTAATTTAAAAAAACAAATTGATAAAGTATATCGCAAAGCAGCTCTTGGCATTGTTCGTGAATATGGAGATGTTTTGACTGAAGAAGAGAGCTTGACTGATGAAGGAAAGGAGGCCAAATTAAAGGAAGAGGAGCAAGCAGCCGCACTTTCAGATGACGCTGTTTCCGAAGTTACAGAAGGGGTGTACTCAACAGAAGAGTCGTTGAAGGAAAGTTTGGCGGAAGCCTTAAATAGAGAACTTGACGAGAATATGGGACCTGAACAGATGGTTATTACAGCGGAGAAACCAAGAAGACCTTTGAAAGTACCTGATACGGTTCATGTTGAGATTACTGCTGACAATCTGAAGGAGTATATTGGCCCCCCTGTATTTACAAGTGATAGATTGTACGAAGTAACACCACCAGGAGTGGTTATGGGGCTTGCATGGACATCTATGGGAGGAGCTGCATTATATGTTGAATCAGTACTAGAAAGTCCATTGCGGTACAGCAGCAAATCAGGATTCGAAAGAACTGGGCAACTTGGGGATATAATGAAGGAGTCGAGTGTGATTGCATACAGTTTCGTACGGATGTTTTTGGCTACAAGGTATCCTGAGAATTTATTTTTTGATCATGCGCGTATCCATTTGCATTGCCCTGAAGGAGCTGTACCTAAAGATGGTCCATCCGCTGGTATCACTATGGCTACGTCATTGCTCTCTTTAGCACTAGATGTGCCTGTAAATCCTTCAATCGCCATGACAGGTGAGCTCACGCTTACTGGTAAAGTTCTTCGAATTGGTGGCTTAAGAGAAAAGGCAGTTGCGGCTAAGAGATCAGGAGCAAGTACAATTATATTTCCTGAATCGAATCTTGCAGATTGGGAGGAACTTCCTGATAACGTCAAAGAAGGATTAGAAGGAGTTCCTGCGTCTTGGTATTCCGATGTTTTTAAGAGAGTTTTTTCAGGCATTGATGATACAACAGTCAGTCATGTTTGGGATAAGGCTCTTGTTAAGGATACCAAATAAACAGTGAAGAACAGATATATAGTGATTTTTATTCGTGATTTGTTCCGGTCTGCTGTACTTAATGTGTAAATATATCTTTAATAACGAAATCATTGCTCCCTTTGTACGGTGTAAAAACCTATCAGAATGTCAAATAGCCCTCTCTCTTCATTTTTAGTGAGCCATTGCTGCTTGATGCTTCATTTTTCGACCTATTCACTACCCGCTTAAATTTTCTTAAGGGGTACACGTATTTGACGTCATCTTCTATGTTAACGATTCTAAGAGGAAACCGTAATATTTGTAGGTATTTCAGGCAAATATCAACCATCCCACAATACTTGAGAACAGTATTACAAAGACAAAAAGATTGTGCAAGCTGTGGTGCTTCATTCCAGATTGATTCACCAACGAAATCAGGATATCTTATTGAGCCAAAACACGGTAAAAATGGGAGTTTAAAAAACCTCGAATATTCAAAACTAGTCAAATTGTTAGATGACCAAGGTAGAAAGCTTTTATTTGCTCCTGTAGTTGGAGAAGAAAATGTTGAAAATATACATATGGTCCAGAATCTCAATGCCGATAACCCACATCTAGAGATATCGTCGATACAATCAGTAATATGCCAACTATGTCATGAGGCAATACATCGGAATAAATTTTCTATAGATAAGCCATTAGGGAATAATTCTATGTTTCAAGAGCTTTTAAAGGATCAAAACGCAAAAATTATTCACCTTATAGATGCTATTGATTTCCCACTCACGATACTCGATCTACCTAAAGATCTTGCCATGAGATGTATTTTTGTCATAACTAGATCAGATTTACTCAATGATTTACCTCTTATAAATGCTAATGGAAAAAAATACTTTATAGATTATATTAAGAAAAAGTTTCCTTATGTTGCAGATGAGAACATCATGTTTTCTTCAAAATACAAATGGCCTCAAGGTCACTGGGTTCATATAATAAAAAGCTCAAAAAGGATATATCTTGTTGGTATGACAAATGTAGGAAAGAGTTCAGTTATACAGATCTTGAGAGAACGAATCAAACCGCTAAAAACTGAAGAAAATAATGAACTGTCAGTACAGCGAGAAGGCAATCAGTATGGAGCATCCAGAATACCTAGGTTCACAAAAGCAATGAGAAAATTCAGTCTTGCATTGAATAAATGTGAAATAATAGACTTGCCAGGAATAGAACCAGGCATAGTCCCTGGTCATAGCTTATGGGAATATGTTAAGTCAGAGGAATTGAAACATATAGTTAAACCAAGTCCGAAAAATTTATGGAGACGAGCATATAAAACTTTAAAGCCTGGCCAATGCTTAAACTTTGGAGGATTGTTCCACATTGTAGCTACCGACACAAGATTGGTTATATGGAATGCATTCACAGGTGTGCAACCATATGTTGCATCCAGTCACGAAAGAGCGATAGACAGTCAATCATATGATCCAAAGGCTCTTAAATTAGTAGCTAAGCCCGATGTTGGAAGATTGATCAAAGAAGAACCCTGCAAGTATACTGTTAAAATAGATGGAGGTGGAGTTGACGTTATAGTCCGGCATCTGGGATTTTGCGAGATCAGAGTAACCGGTAGAATTCCATTAGGTGGGGCATCAATTGAGATCTATGCTCCTAAGGGATTAATTCTCGGTGTCAGAAGACCTATTTTTCAGTTTCTACTGCACCAGTCTAAAGAAGATTTGGACAAGAAATATGATCTCTTAAAAAGGAAAGGTCATATATTTCCAGCATTATTAACTTCAACGAAAGAGGTAGCGCATCCTGTAAATAATTGATTTATTTTTGATTGCTCCAGTATAGGCGTCAGTGCATTATGCGCTTTTCTACCAGAGGTACAATTCCCGTGTTCATTCCAACCCCACGAAAAGCATTTATCATTAACTAAGCAAAGTCCGTGAACGCTGCCTATCGCATATATTCTAACTTTCTGCCCCTTTTCAGGGAACAGCTGCCCCTCGACATCTTTACCCCAAGACACTAAAACGTCTGCTTCATCTTTAACATAAATGGCAGACCAACTGCATTGGATTTCAACTGGGCGTGAAGACATGACGGGAACAGCTAGAATATCTTGCCGAATATTGCCATTTTGCTTAACTATAACAATTTTAAATAAACTATCTATATATGCATAAAAGTCTTTACCACATGCGACATCCAGCACAGAAGCTTCCGTAAAAAGAGGTAGCAAATCAGGCTTAATAGTAGGATCAAACTGTCGAGCAAATCTCAATATTCTTGACGGGCCATAACCATATAACGAACCGTCCGATAATAGAAATACATAGTGCTTAAGGCCTGCAGCTATCTTTCTTATACCTGTGCCGATGTCCTTAAGTAGTTCAAAGCCATTTGGCGATGAGATAAATACTTTATTTAAATTCGTGACAAATATTGAGGAATCCCATGCGCAGGCAATATGTATAGGAAACTCGTCATCTATAAAGGGCTTCCAGACCAGTCTGAACTCGTTACAATTTCCAGACCCACCCAATTGACCCATACAATTTTCGCCAGACCCATACAACTCATTGTTCATCAAAATCAAAGTATGATTTCCGCCAGATGCCAACTCTGCTACTCTGCCAGAAGGAAGACCCTTTACGGGCGTTGGAACCGATGTATCTTCATTGTTTCCGATTCCTAGCTGGCCTTTACCATTCGACCCAAACGATAGAAGTACCATGCGTACTTACACAAAATGAATAATTACCAGCTGCCTTATCCTACCGTATAAGTTTAATTATATAATACTAATTACGGGTTATAAATTATTTTAAAAATATAACAGCAACTACTCTACTTCTCCAAAAACACTAATCTATCCTATATGCTGCTATACTTTCAACTTTATGAGCATAAAAAAAAATGGACGACACCGGAGTCGAACCGGGGACCTCCCGCATGCTAAGCGGATGTGATAACCAACTACACCAGACGCCCTTATTACATAGAAAACTGTGTAAATATTCTATATTAGCTGTAAACTAAAATCTTAACTTTATAACTAAGATAGGGGGTTTGCTTACAGATCTGTTTAGCCCCCGTAGCGTAATGGGTTAACGCGTTGGACTTCTAATCCAAAGATTGCGGGTTCAAGTCCCGCCGGGGGTACATATCTACGTACTAGATTTTTTTGCATTTCTAGAACTTTGTCTATTTTAAACTACAATGCTAGCAAACTTAGTAACTATAGGTTATAGTATAGGATAGTTATAAATTGTTCTTTTTTGTAGAATGCTACTCCATTTGAATAAAGGGCTTTTTACCATAGCGTCAACAACTGACATAGCGGCAGTGCTGCGCGTCGACCCTTTTAGAAGATTCGCTCCATCATATGACAGTCATAGCGTTTGACCTCCCTTGCTCTCGCAATTAAATACCATTGTAACTCTGTCTGACAGCGTACGAACAGAACAATACAATAGGAAATAAACTCATAATCAAAGGGAAATTCTGGTAGGTGTAAAGCCGGGAAGAGTTCTCCTTCATATAACTTATGGGATACGCATGTAAGAAATGATAAAAGATATGGTAGGCAGAACTTTAATTTCGTCGATCGACTTACTCAAGGATGCCTTACACTAATTAATTGAATTGCTTTCATAGGTGTAAGATTATTTCAAATTTATGCAAAAGTGCATTGAAATTTTCTATATAAAGCCCCTGTCGTTATTTTATTTGGCCTCTTTGCATTATTAAAAGCCTTGAATAGTCAGGGGAAAGACAAACTGCGTTCTTTGTTTACTTTAATTCTCTAGCCGATACTATTCAGACGTTTGAACATCCTTAGATTTTACAGCAATGAGTGTACAGTTCGAAACAATTGCTGATATTAGAGATTATCCTGATAAGAATTTTAATGTGGTATGTGGGCCGCTTTTAAGATATCTAGGTATGTCGAATGACCTTAGCAAATGGAGCGGTTCTTGCATGATTGTTACAATGGGGGTTGAAGAAATTCCTATTCTTACACTTCAAACATCTAGCAATAGTGGCAATATTAAAGCTGAAAAACTACATACGGAGGCAGAGTATGTGTTTTGGAGATTCCCCTTAGAAGTAGACGTTGTTAATGATGAACAACAGGTTACTTACACTATAAATGACGGCCCTGCGGTACCTTTTTTTGTACCTGGGCAGCAACAGACAATGAACCAGATGTTCCATTCTTGTAATGGATTTAGCCTTGGAATTGATCCTGCGAAATTTCCTGCTTGTATGTGGTACGATGTCTTACGTCATCACAAACAATTACCATTTCATGTGATGTACGGTGGCGGAGATCAGCTCTATAATGATGTTATTCAGCTACGTTCTCCTGAACTCAAGAAGTGGGTTCAAAAGAACGATTTTGGTTCTAAAGTTCGTGATGAACTTACTGAAGAGTTTAGCCAGGATTTGGAAAAGCAATTTAGACGTCAGTATATTGAGTGGTTTGGCGAAGGCTTATTCGATCATCCACTTAACAAAACTATACAAGGAGGGTTTCCTCTTGCAGCTGCAATGATTCCGATGGTTAATATTTATGACGACCATGATATCATTGATGGATTTGGTAGCTATAAAGATAGCATTATGAGCTCGCCTGTTATGAGTGGATATGGACGTATTGCAATGAAGTATTATTTATTGTTTCAACATCAATCCACTTTTGAAGAAACTGAAGAATCTCAACCTTCTTATATATATGGAGCTGAAAAAGGTCCATATATGAAAGAATATAGTAGATCTGTACTTGTAAGATCTGGAAAGGGAGCACTGTTTCTTGGACTGGACTGCCGTACTGAGCGAAAACTAAGACAAATCGTGACACGGGAAACTTATGATAAAGTTTTTGAAAAGACGAAGGAAGCGATCCTAGCCGCTGAGGGAAATATTCAGCATTTAATAATTATGCTAGGAGTTCCTATATTCTATCCCAGATTGGTATGGCTAGAGATTATACTTAATAGTAAGATACTAACACCATTGAAATGGCTTTCTAAACGTGGAATAGTCATGCCAGGGCTAGTTAACAAGTATGACTATAGTATAGAAATATTGGATGATTTAAATGATCACTGGTGCGCAGCTTACCACAAGAAAGAAAGAAATTGGCTTGTCAAACGGCTCATGGACTTTGCTAAAGAGCAAAATGTTCGTATTACGCTTCTTTCAGGAGATGTCCATTTAGCTGCATGGGGATTTACGCGAACGAAAGGTCACTATGATATTACAAAAGATCCTTCCTATATCATGAATGTTATTTCCTCTGCAATCACCAATGGAGCTCCAGGTAATGGATTGGCCAGAATTCTAAAATTGCGTAACAAAACGCACAAACTTCTTACCGCTGTTGAAAATCTGTTTCCTGTCTTTGGATGCGAAACAGATGGAGAAATTAGGAAAAACAAATATCTTCTTAATAAACGAAACTGGTGCTCGATCATTCCGACTCCTATTGCCGATAAAGCTCTAGATATGTGCGACATTTCATTAGACAAGGAAACTACTGATAAAATAAGAAAAGATAAACATTTTCCAGAAAATGTTCTGCTTCCTGGTGAACTTACATCTGGAGTTCCTGAGAAGTTTCGAGGAGAACATTCTCTTTCATTCACTATTAATGTTGAAAGAGACCAAACTTCCGATTCCGCAGAAACTACACCTTATACTGTAGTTTTACCAGGACTTTTTTCAAAGCCATCTGAAAAGGTTCCTACTCCTACTACGCCATCACTAAGCGGATAAGCTTATTGGATCTATTGAGTGGAAATTCCATGGGTGTTACTTGCACGTGAATGTGTCGTGTGACACTTAAGGAAGTTGAAGCGTTTCACTTGCAGCTTTGTGACTTCTAATTAGTTTAGTTTGTTTTACTTATCTTTTAATCACCGATATTATCAATATATTTTATTCATAAACACTAGAAATTTCGATTGTAGTTGCCATATTATAATGTTTCTTGATGAATGAAAATAAGAACAGGCATCCAATGTGTGGGATATATCCCATATAGGATAAACTCATCTGCAAATGGATAGAGTTACATTATGCACGGCTGAGTGTTGAGATAGGTTCATTAGCGCTTAGTTTATCCCATAGTTTCGCAACCACAACAACAATCTTTAATGCCTTATTGCAGAATATAAAAGCAAAAATAAGGACCTTAAATTCGCTTCTTTGTCATTGACATGCGAAGAAAGGGAATAACTGAAGCACCAGAATCTCACTGAAATTTTCTGTATTGAAAAAGTTATCTGTTTTGTATGCTATTGACTATTTAGACTTAACTCATGAGTTACGAGCAAAATAGAAGAGGTACAGCTTCTGGACTTTTCAGCCGAAGTATACCAAGAATAATGCGTAATTCTTCATTGAGCTCAGATTCCACTAGTAATGACAGTAGAAGTAATTCTTATAGATCTATAGTTGGAACAAATTCACAGTCTGTGTCTCCTCTGCATGGCGGAGATGATAGTGATGGGGCTGCCGAAACACAACCATTCTTGCCTCCTCGAGGAGAAGACAGAAGAAAATCGAGAAATAGAAGATTATCATTTCTTTATAGAAGGTCCAACACAGAGAATAACATTGTTGATGAACATGTCATTGAGTCTGATGATGATTCTATGAATTACATATCAGATGATAATTTATCAAGACGATCGTCAATGCACGATGACGTTTGTCTGCCTTTTGAGGATAAGCTTGAGGTGGATCCTGAAACAGGTGAAAAACATAGATGGCCTGACATTGAAGAGCTGGAGCAATGGTCAGAAGAGGAAAAAGCAACAATACTTGCTCAGCAGCTAGACTCCATAGATGGATATGGTACTATTGACGGTACACCTCTTAGTCAAAATTTTGCTAATTTGTCTTCTTTACCTAACAGGTTCACTTACTTTCGTGAAACAGTACCAAGAACTATCCATGCTCCTACTCTTTCTTCTTTAATAGACCGCTCCTCAGATACACTTGAAACTAGACTTTCATTTTCTGACCTCTTCCCAGAACGCCCTGAAATAAAGAGCTTTTCAAAGTATAACTCCAGGACTACTAATACAGCCGCCGCAGAAGAAATTTCAAGATCTGCGACCCCTGCTTCCTCTACCAGCGCTGTTCCTCCAACTTCTCATATTTCTCCTCAAGTTCCTATTATTGCACCTCAACTGGCCAGAATACCGACACTACCTCCAAATCTGACTGTGCCATCTACAGTCTCGGAAAAGGACACTGACTCACTTAAGAACAACCAGCCAGTCAGCAGTGCAGTACCCTCATCTGATATCTCTTTTGATGCACCTCGTCCTCCTTTTTGGTTAGATGTTCTTCGGCCTACAGATAACGAGATGAAAGTCCTTTCGAGAACATTTGGCATACATCCTTTAACGGCCGAAGATATTATGCTTGGGGAAGCTCGAGAGAAAGTAGAACTTTTTGGTGACTATTATTTAATTGTTTTTCGAACATTTCGCTTAATAAGACAGCATAAAAGCTCGAATGAAAATAATAACCAGTATGGAAGAACGAAGCCTGGTGGCAGTGATCATAGCATCTCATCTTCTACTTTTCACAAACGTCTCAGAAGTCAGAAATATATGACAAGAGATCTTGTTCCTGTGAATTTATACGTTATTGTATTTAAAGAAGGAGTCCTCAGTTTTCATCATTCGCCTATTGTTCATCCCGCAAATGTTAGACGACGTATACGGCAGCTTAGAGAACATATAAGTGTAACTGCAGACTGGATTTCTTATGCGCTTATTGATGATGTTACTGATCATTTTGCTCCTATAATAGATGCTACAGAGCAAGAGGTTGTCAGCATAGATGAGGAGATAATCAAATTATACTCTAAGACGTATGAAGATGACGAAGATGATAGGCATGGACTTGATAACTTCTTTGATAGATCAAGTTCCGGATCTTCTTCTTCAAGTTCGTCTGCCTCAATTACTTGGAAGCAGAAAGGTGATATGCTGATGAGGATTGGAGATTGCAGAAAGAGAGTCATGGCGCTTACCCGTTTGGTTTCCAATAAGGCAGATGTTATTAAGAGCTTTGCAAAGCGATGCAAAGAAGACTGGGAAGCAGCACCAGCAGCAGAGGTGGCATTATATCTTGGTGATATTCAAGATCATGTCATTACTATGACACAGTCTTTAAATCACTACGAAAAGCTCCTTGCTAGATCTCACTCAAATTATCTGGCTCAAATTAATATTGAAATGACTCAGGTTAATAATGAAACCAATGATGTTTTGGGCCGACTTACTATTCTTGGTACAATTGTCTTGCCCATGAATATTGTGACTGGTTTATGGGGAATGAATGTGCAGGTTCCGGGACAAGAGATAGATTCCTTAACGTGGTTTTACAGTATTACGGGGTTTTTAGTGCTTTTTGGAGTGCTTTCATATGTGATTTGTTCGCGCATATTTTTAGTATAAATTGAGCCGTGTGTATGAAATGTCGTACATTTGACTTTGTTATAGCTTGTTATTCAGATCTTGTCTTCTGACATTGAACCCTGGGGTACAGATAGCATCATCCGATCGGGCATAAAGACTTTACTCGTTACCTTATGACATCCTTATATTTTTTAAATCAAGAACTGGTTGAAGGCGACTTTTCTAATTTGAACTTGAAGAAAGCTGTCTTCGTGCTTTTCTTATTTTAATCTTTTAGGCGAGCAATGGACCAAATAATAATAAATGCTGACGATAATAATAATACTAGCGATCCGAGCAATAGTAGCTCAACTGATGGGGCAGACTTATTATCTCCGCAGGCGGTTGCAGATCCGCTTGCCTCTTCATGTACCATGAATATAGTACATTCTTTGCACTCCCGAGAGTTCATTGCAGAGCTCGACCAAAATACCACAAAGGTTGACATTTTCAGCAAGCTTCCTGTTGAAATCACAGATCTGATATTTTGCCATTCAGATCCTAAAGATATATTTTTATGGAGAACAGTGAGCCGGTCGTTTAATTCTGCGTTACATTCTGAATCTTTGTACAAGAAGTGTATGAAGTATTATTTTCCACGCGAAAGGATATTTTTTGCGGAAGAACTTGAGAGAATGATTGATAGTGAAACTAAACTAAGAGCACTGATTGAAAGAAGATGGAAGTTTGAAAATCGCAAAGTGTCTGACGAGTATGCAGTGCACAAGTTTCAGAATAAGGACTCGACTACTGCAAATTGGGCTTATTGTAAAGGAAGAGTTTTTATTTCTCTTAGCTCAAATCAAGGATCATTTCACTGGAGAGTTATGTCTAATTACATTATTGATTTGGAATACAAGAAACGTACAGTTCTTCCAGGAAACTATGGACATCTACAAATTGTCACGTGTTCGGATATGTTTTGCGCTGGAATATATAGTTCTCAAAGCTGCATAGTGTGGAAATGGACAGGTGAAGCCAGGCCAACGAGCTCTTTTGACGATATTGTGCTGAATTTAGAGTCCACACTTAGTGTTATGCATCTATTAAGTGATGCTGACCTGTTACTTGTTATACATTCGGGCTCATTTAGCTGCACATTATGGAACATAGCCTTAAATCAGAAAATAAATTGCAATCTTCTAATTGAGAATGTAAGATCGCGATTATCTGGAGCAATAGAAACATCGTATGCTATCAGCTTCAACTTTTGGTCACTTGTGATAGCTTATAGAACTGCTACAAATGACAGAGGTGTCTACGTATTTAGCATTGGAGGTGGTTTAAGGAAGAAAATATCCATGTCATTTAGACATTTACCTACTTACTACTCTCCCAAGACTGATTCAGATATTTACATTTCGGTGGGTTTAGATTATCTTTTAAAACTGGACTTGGCTCATTTAAATGTAGAAGTCATGAATATATTTCGGTTTGATCACTTTTATCAATTTGAAGGTGGGGAAAAGTTTGTACTATATGGCAGTGCAGTATACAGTGACCATTTTTGTCTTGTTGAAGACAGGGGAAGAAATCAGCTTGCCAAAAGACCATTTGTAATTAGGATTACAGGCGATGAACATTTCATGATCGTTCAGTCCAGAAAAGTTATAATTGCTTACAGTTTCAATCCTCTGCCAGACAAAACGGATGCAATAATCAAGAAAGTAAACCAAGGCAAAACATTGGAAATTCTAAATCAAAAGACAGCTACAGGGTTCCTAGGATCTCTTAGAAATCGCTTTCGCTCTTGATATACATAGTTATCTTATTTGTTTTTCTCAGTTTATTTTTTAGTGGCAATGTTTTACTGAGCTGACAAAGGAACGCCATCAGTCGAATTTTATGGTTCAGGTAACAGCATGAAACTTGATATTGCGAAGCTCCTCTCTTGAATAAGCCTTCTATTATGTTACAGCCCCATCGCTTATGCTATAAAATGATTTATAGTACGATTGACTATCAATATTAAGATCTCTGCTCATCCTATTGTTTACCAAATAAGCAGAAATCATACGTAAATAACATAATTCGGCTGACGCCCACCCATAAAAGCGTGCTGTCAAATAAGCTTTTTTACCCCTGAAAAGACGTTCAAATACCGTTTAAGACGTTAGAGGCACGAACGGTACCGCTCGCTTTACCCTTTTAGGAAGGAAAAATTGCAAAACATGTGACAGTTTTTTGCAATATTTTAAAACGTAAATATCTCCTGAACCAGACATTTTGAACAAAAAATATCACTTCCACGCAAAAAATTGAGTCCACTTCCACCTTGCACCAAAGTTTCAAATAAAACTAAAATTTGGCCAAAAATCATCAAAATGTTGGATATACCCTTGGTGTTTTTTCAATTTTTGGCCATTTTTCGGTAGATTAGGGTTTTATGTTTTTGCAATTTCATATTTTGTTGAATATCTCTTTTAATATTCATTTAATCGGTTTAAAATTTAATATGTACGTAGCGAACATACGTGCGCAGATGTCATACGTGTAAGGTATCAAAATGATATAAATTGAGTGCTCCAGTGGCTGTTAAACAAAAAGCTAAATATAGACCTGACCAATTCAAATTACATTTTTTTCACATACAAACTAACTCGATGATGTAAGATGGTATGATCTACATTTAGTGCAAGTTTCGCTTTAATAACATTTTGGCTGACAGAAAGAACCCAAAAAAAGCAGAAAACGACGAAAAACGAAGAAATGCTCTAACTGAATGAATTTTTGTTCAATTTACTATTCAGTCCAGTTATGCCATGAGATATTATTAATGTAGAACATATATGAAGAAATTTATGACAGGATTGAAATAGCAAATTTTTATTAAATTTCCCGATTGGGACATTGATGAGGGAAAGCCGTTTGACCGTTACGTTTGACATCTGTCAAAAATAACTTTATTTTTTATTTTTAAACCTTATTTTGGGTGGGCATTAACTGTAGCTGATAATGGTATAGTTATTCATACTGCTTTTCATCTTATGTGGTCTAATACATGAACAGCATAAGCTGCTTGCCTGTGGTACGGTAAAGAAGTAAGCAGACATATCTTTGTATGGAATAGACCTAAATTAGGAAGTATGTGTTGCGAGTCTTGAGAGGATGGGTAATCAAGTGAGCTTAAGATTCTATCCTAAAATTTGCCACCCTAAGTTAAAAGTCATGATTTCATTTTCGTCAATTCCGCACGGTATAATTCATTAAAAACACTAGGCCAACACCTCGATTCTAGTCTCCTTTTGCCAACAGCATCAAGCGTAAATAAAATCTATCTCGTCTGATCTCTAATACACACAAACCTAGACAAGACACTAATAGGCATTGCTCTATCAAAGAGTATCCCCTACTGATAAACAGATTAGCTTGAAGATCTTCTGGCACGATGAAAACTCAAATTATGGGTATTTATGGAGCATATTTGACGCTTGCAATATGCCATGATATGAACGCTCTAAGCTCTAAGCTCTGTGTGCTTATATCGTATAAGTATGTAGAGTAAGCAAGCTACAATATGTTAACTTACTTTTACCGCAAATAATTTAAATTTTATGCTTGAATACTTCAAAACTCGATATTTTATATACCAATGTGTCCACTTCAGAGTATTATATTCATCCATATCATCACCTTTATCGCGATGGCAAGAAGTATAAGTCTGTGCAATACCATACAATCCACAATTCCATTCAGTAAAACCAGATTCTTCAATTGATATGTATACTAAGCTACAAAATTCTCAACATGAAAACATATTGAAAGTATAGCCTACCAAGGAGGCCAGGTTCCCGAATTGGCTTCAAGAATTGTTAAGTACTGCTTTCCCATACCACAGAAAAAACATTGAATGATGTTAGGAATATTATAACGAGCATATCCTTGTTATGCTTATTTGTTTGATATTTAATAGAACAAACTCATTTATAGGATTGAATGTTACATACTATTTGAACCATCGTAAGAAGTAGATTCAGATGGTAGGTTATTCCGCGATGTAGACAACTCGCCTAGCCACTATTAGCATTATCCACAGGCCAATAATGAGACGCGATAAATGGGAACCCAAAATTAGATGGGACGCGCATCTTATCAATTAATTATACAATGACGACTTTACTATGATTTACCAATACTTAAGGTGGATATATTTCAAATCAAACACTTTATTCTTACCAATCTCTGTTGGTAAAAACAAAAACTGTGATCTCTTTCAGCATGGGGTGAAAAATAAAGTTCGTCACAGGTGCATACAATGAACATTCCTAGATGAAACAAGCTTAATGTGAACGACTTCTCTCTTTTTTCACCATAATACGGTGCCATTTATTGAACCCCACGTTATAAACTAGACGTTCAATATTATAGAGCAAGACATTTTGGCTTGTTGAGGCCTCAGTGGCCAGACAAAGTTCCCATTTGAAAAATGGTTACCAAAGGCCCTCTGTACTACAAAATTTTGAATGTCACAGCAAAGTGCTGGGGGCCCAGCAAAGGAAGAACAAAATCAAAAGTTGAAAGGAAAGTTGTTCAAAGGAAACAGAATAAAAAGAAGAAGAAACGAGTCAGATTCCGCAAACTCTACGAGCTGCCTAAATGCACTGAAGAGCAGAATGCTAGAACACCAAAAACATTTGTGGACCATACTGAGCGTGCACCTTTTGTACTTGCGAGAGTTGTTCAGATATGTTCTAAATACTTTTATGATACAGTATCCACACGTTGTGGTCCCCGAGAAGAAAAAAATGATT
The DNA here is from genome assembly GCA_030566855.1 of Tortispora sangerardonensis. NCBI lineage: Eukaryota > Fungi > Ascomycota > Trigonopsidomycetes > Trigonopsidales > Trigonopsidaceae > Tortispora > Tortispora sangerardonensis. The sequence continues at coordinate 24,631 of JAKUBJ010000017.1, read as the reverse complement.
CTGGCAAAAGGCCTGAAAAGAAAAGGACAAGACTAAGTAGACTGTTTTCTTTAGCAAAACTAAGGCACAAAAAAAAACAAAAGCCTACCTATGTCAGTAAGTGCCGAATGTTCGTATCTCGAGGTCTCCATAATGCATTTCATGTCCTAGCATACCAGTCTGAGAAAATGGGTGTCTTTTGCTCAAAAGACGAGCCACAGCCTAACAAGTATACTGTTGCAAAACTGGCAAACCCAGGCCCAGACCCGCCACGTAGACGATACATTTCACCTCTGTGTGAAGAAATGGGATGTACTGAAGAGTCTTGGGCAACAGCTTACTCTGCTTTTACTCGTAGATGCTCTCATGATGAAGTATGTATAGGCTCTTGTCCTTTAGCTAGTATTGACTTGCAGAGACGAGGTTGGATGGACGATGAATGTTATCTTCATCATCATATAGATCAAACTCCTGCTCTCTTAGCTATGGAAAGCCACGGTAGTCAGAACGAGAAACTAAGAACAATTCTAGCCTGTTTAGAAATGTCAGAAACATTTGAAGCAAGTATGGCAGATCTAATTCGCGTAACTACTGAATCTTCAACTTTGGTCATTGGAAGAACCTTTGGTCGTAGAATTGCACATGTTGGATGTCATTTTGTTCAAGGAATAGCCGATATAGCGTTGATATATCTGGACATTCATGGAATGAGTAGACGAATCGTGAGTAGAGCATTATGTAAAGGATTTCTTTCGGGAAGAACAAGAAGGCAGTTCTATTTGCAACAACAAGAAAACGTAGACGAGTCTAATACTGTAACAAATAAGAAATGACCTACTAAAATTTAATTAAACATAATTATACATTCATCGTCTATGGGGAAGTCGACACTTTCTTCGAGTCTGTAGATATAGTGTGGCTCAATATCTTTCCTTTTCTCTTCGTCCTAATCTTCTTCTCTGTCTGCAAAAATACTCTAAGCCCCATATCCATATCTCCCCATACATTTGTATCTGCAGATGTTGCCTCGTCTATAACTTTACCAGCAAGTTTCTCGGAAACAAGTTTAAACAAATCAGTTGGGACCTCGAAGTCAACCGGCCAGTCTTTTAGAGATCCTCCGGATTGCAAAATCCTTTCTACGGCAGACTCTCTCGCTATACGCCAATCCTCGATCTCATCTTGGAACAGGTTCCATACACAGTTTACACACCCTGACATGCAGCAATTATCAGGCTCGGGAGGTCTTTGTGGGACCATTACACCTTTTATTTTATGCCCCTCGCCTATTCCCAATGACCTCTTCTGATTACCTCTACGATCTAAAGGCGATCCAAATACAAGCAAGGCACGTTCATGAGGAGTCATTTCTTCAACTGGCTTTCTGTAGAACACCTTATCTCTATGCGCAGTTCCAGACACAGGCTGCTCAGCAGCCAATTTATAAAACGCATATTGGTCTAATCGTGCACGACAAAAAGAAAACTTCCTTACACATTTGCTCATTATTTCTTTTATCACCTATTCTCTTCCGATGTGAAACAATCAAAGAGCTTCGATTTGGTCAAGCGTTGTATGGGATATCTCATTTATCAGGATAGTTGATTAAACTAAAGCCCGGGTAAATAAATTGAGCAAAATTGATTGAAATAGTTACTTATACGCTTATGTCCTGATCCACTGGAAGCCTACCTACCTGACCATTGACTTTCTTCATCTATTTTCTGGCTCTTCTATTCTCATCTAGACCATTTTTTCTGCTGAATCTGGTCTTGTTTTTTCTCTTTCTATTTAATATACTATTTATCTAATATTAATTACTTGATTGACAGATTTCGTGGATTTCCAGTAGCTTGATTCTGGATTAAACGTACTGTTCATTGTGCTAACAAGTTTTGAGTAGTTTTTTCGTGTGCTATTCGAAATCTTTGTTTTCCCCCTTCCCCTTTGATGGATATTTTTTTCGGAACGTCATTAATCGATAATTAACATGGCTCCTTCAAGAAAATCTCAAACTCAAGCAGCCAAAGAAAGCAATTTAGCTAGAATTGACAACAAACTTAAGTTTTCCTCATTCCCTTCGGTTGCTTTATTAAGTCATAAAAATTATGCTACAGAATATCTGAAAAAAGACGAACAGTTTCTCCTTCTTCGTAAGTTCAACGAGGATGTTGCGGCTGCAAAGAATTTAGAGAAGGCTACTCCTACGAAAAAACTTGCTTTGAACGAAAAAGCTGCTACTAATTCAACCGACGCGTCAGAGGAGGATGATTCCGACATTGACGGTGAGAGTGCTATTGCTAATGGCAATGAAGATTCTCATTTGCACTACAAGCATCATCGTCCTAGTAACATTGTTGTGGTGCATCCGGGGTCGAAAACACTTAAAATTGGTAGAGCTTCAGATCATAACCCTGAAATTGTCCCTAATGTGATTGCTCGTAAAATGCCCAAAAATTTGCAGTTTCCTACAGATACCCCTGCTTCTCAGATAAGTAGCAGCAAATCCCCTTATGAAAATTCTGAAGACGGTGATGGCGATTTGGTTATGGAAGATAACACGTCTGAGGATTTATACAATTTTGCAATTCCTTGGAGGACTATTGAACCTACACAAGCGGACAATTTAGAAGTAGATTTAGGTCCCAAGTTTGATGCTGCTAGAAAAGTTGTTAATCGCGACTTTAGAGATCGTATGAAGTACTATAAGCGAAGACTCACCACAAATGCCCGCCATAACTGCATTACGTACAATATACGAGCAGTAGATCCTGAAATTATTCCTGAGCGCAACGATGTCAATCTGCCTGATTGGACTGAGTATAAAGAATTAGGAAATCCATCTTATTTTGTGGGAAATGAAGCTTTGAATTTGCCAGATAAATCGCCTTATTCACTTCGTTGGCCTGTAGTTCATGGACTGCTTAATGAAAGAGATTATACCTCTGTTCAGGAAGTCATGGGTGATTTAGAAACTATAATCAAATATGCATTAACTGAAAAGTTGAATATAGCAACTAAAGATCTTAAGTTGTATTCTGCAGTTTTGGTTGTTCCGGATCTTTTTGAAAAAACGTATGTAGAAACGCTAATTGAAGCTTTATTCAGTCTAGGATTTTCTCAATTATCTTTAATTCAAGAATCTCTGGCAGCAAGTTATGGAGCAGGACTATCCACGGCTTGTGTTGTTGATCTTGGTGCTCAAACTACAAAGGTTAGCTGTGTTGAAGACGGTATGGTGGTTTCTGAAAGCTGTATAAACGTTAAACACGGAGGAGATGATATTACAATGGCGTTAGCTAAGTTTTTGGTTTATTCGGGTTTCCCTTATCGTGAGCTTGACTTACGCTTACTTTATGACTGGAGGTTGCTTGAAGAATTAAAGTGTATGTATTCTACGTTTAACGATGGAGATATCACCCCTCAAATCTATAATTTTTCATTACGCCAACCAGGAGAGAGTACTAAAAAATACATGTTCAAGATATGCGACGAAGTAATGCTGGCGCCAATGGGCATGTTTTATCCAGAGCTTTTTGACAATAACGAAAAACTAAGATATCATACTAGGTTGTTTAATAGAGCGCAGGATCTTTATAGTGGCATATATTTTGATCATTTTTCAGAGGCCATGATTACAGTTTATGAAAATAACTACACGAAGCCTCAAGAGGAACTCTATAAGGGAGCAGAAGAAAATGAAGAGTTTGTTGATGATACTAATAAACTTACTGGTGCATCTCAGATCTTCAGTGTTATTGGGACTGGATCCAATACACCTAGTGTTCCCAATGCGAAACCTGCAGATTCTACGCCAAATACCTCAGCCCGTGGCACGCCCCTTCCAGATGAAGGAAGCAATAACGGAAACCCGATTATCAACAATAGTGCCAATGCCGCAGGTACTGGTACGAGTAACGCTGTAGCAGCGGCTATGTCTACGCTTTCAGTTTCAGGAAAAGCGTTACAAAAAATTAATTCTCGGGTAACGCCTATAGCTGCATTGGATCATAGTATTATTGAATGTATCAATGTCTTTTCAAGAGGAGATGAATCTAAAATGAAGAGATTATATGACAGTCTTTTGGTTATAGGTGGAGGGTCTAATATTCCTAACTTATATGGTATACTTCAAGATCGGCTTCAAATGTGGAATGATTCTAGTGCGAATGTGACTATTGTACCCCCTCCGAGAGAGATGGATCCTCAAGTAGTATCGTGGAAAGGAGCTTCAGTGTACAGTAGATTAAATGTGATCCATGAGTTGTGGATTGCGGATAAAGATTGGAAAATCTTAGGAAGCAGAACACTAGCACAAAGATGTTTATTTGCATATTAAGAATAAATTTAAATCTCTAAAAATCATAATCGTTAGACCATTGATTATTAGAAAAAGGCAGTAATGAAACCCTTAATTAACTTAACAATAAAAGACAAAGTAAAACGAGTAGAAGAAGAAGAAAAAGACAGACCTGAATTTAATGTTATTGTCATCTATTTGAGTGTCTAAAATGGTGTGGAGCATCGCCTGACTGGGTTTGCATCATTGCTGAGTATTCAGTTTCTTTCTAGTTCGGCCTTCACTTTGCTGTTCGTCTTGAATATCATAAAGAACTTTTAATTTTTCTGGAATTTGAATATCCATTTGCTCAAGATCGCGAATCAAAAAACGATGATCTTGTACTAATTCTGAAAGATAACTAGAAAGTCGTACTAGAATAGCAGCTTCACTCTTTGCATTGACATGCTCTAGCCCAGGTACAATTGCAACCAACTGCTCATACTTCTCTCTTAGGATTTTCCTTCTTCGATGTTCAGCTGCTAAATGTCTAGCCTTTCTTTCCTCAAGTTTGTTTGTGCCGGAAGTAGTTTTTCTTCGCTTAGTAGTTCTAATACTAGAAGAAGAATCATTCTCTGTATTAATGCTATCATGTTCTTGTTCTTCATCGTCGTCATCGTCATCTTCCTCTTCGTTATCGTCATCACCATCTGACGGAGTCACGGATTTGTTTTTTCTACGTGTCAGCGGTGATCTTGCTTGTTCAGGAGGGCCATCTGGGTATTGGCTGAATGTGGTGGTAGAACCAAGTGGTACATTGTACTTCCATGACTGTGAGTTCTCAAAAGTTATTGATCTAGCGGGTTTTACTTTCCGAGTCTGTAAAGCATTGTCCAGAAATGTCCTCGAACCGAGTATATTGTTGTTATTGCCCGCGTTAGTTGTGTTTTTCATATTTGCAATAACTTCTTTTTGTATCTGTCAGGGTTCATAGAACGAAAACTAGCCATGCAATAATCCGCTATTTTCTTTGTACAATATGTAATGTTAAATCAAATTAAACACACTTTAAAATATTATAAAATACTTGTTTCCTTTAAGAAAATATAGGAGTATAAAGCAAACGATATGTGCTGCTGCTTTTCTGTTAAAGAAGAAATAAGCAAAAAGAACAAGATGGTGAATGAAAAGGAAAGAGCCAATGCTGAAAAAACAGTAGTACCCCATCGCTATACCATTTTAGGACATCATGATCACATGTATGGTTGTGATGGAAATATTACTGAGGGTTTCATAGGGTTTTTCTTTTATTTTTATACTGTTATATTTGAAATATTGCCAATCCATCAGGCCAAAATAACATATCTTATCTTTTCTGAGTGCTCTTTCTCGTTAGTTTTCAAAGGTTCAGATAAGGGCTTTTTGATTTTCCCTAACTTATGTCCTCTAAAAGACAAAGAGCAATTTCGGGGCCTGATGCTTTGAGGTCTCCGCAGCTTCCTCCTTCTCCATTGCTTACTGTTAATACACCTGGTGGTACGACGACTACGATTAACAGGCGATCCAGTGTGGATTCTAACAAATCAGCTATAACGAGCATAAGGTCAATTAAAAGCTTTAAATCTTTGAGGAATCAAAATGATATTGAGCCATTTACTTCTATCGATCCTTTAACTGCGTTGCCTAGATCAAGAGCTGCTTCGGTTGTTTTTCAGTCTCCTAACCTCGATCAGCCATCTGCATCTCCATTAGAAATCGATACTCCGGAAATTATTCCTATGGATTCTCCAAATCCGAATGGAATTTCTGATGCTTCTTTAGATGTGAATGCTTTGGATTCTATCTTGAAAGAGATAGCTAAAGAGAACATGCTTGTTGACTCTGCTAAGTCTGTTCTTGAAAACCATAAAGACTCACCCGATTCGGCACTAGTTTCACAAGCTGATTTACAATTAAAAGCTGCACAAGAACGTCTCACAACTCTTCAATCATTACATTCTGAAGCTTTAAGGCGCTCTTCTATTGACTCTACTAATATTCAGGTCAACGCTTTCGATGCTGATACCTTACGTCCGAACCGAAAGCATACTCTTGATCCTATCCTTATACCTGCTTATGACTCTTTTATATCACCTCATTCTTCTCGATACTACAATCAATCTCCTACTTTTACTGCTGGTGCTATTCTGCAATCTTTAGAAGATGCACCATTAACTGATCATGCTAAATTAATACAAAAAGCGAATGAAATGGTAGATCTACTCCTAGAGCATCCTGAACTTCGCCCTGAATTAGTTTTGTCAGTAGTTGGTCGGCATATTAAGCAATTGTTATTGCATAATAACCATTATGTAGTCGCTGCTGGTTTCAGATTAATGCGATACCTTTTGTCTGATGTCTCTTCTATACGAACTTTCCGAAAGCTCTTCTCTGACTATATCATTATTAAATCCTTATGTCGTGATCCTTATCGTGCTATTGAACGCGAACAAGCTTTAAAGTTTGTAAGAAGTTTTGCTGATATCCCTAACGGGGTATCTGAACTTTCTCGTTCGGTTCTCAGAACAATATGTGCCATAAGCGACACTCCTGATGATAAATTGCGTATATCTGCTTTGGAATTTATTGCTGAAATATTTGTACTTAATCCAAAACAAGCAATTTCCTGTGGAGCTACTAGAGTTCTGCTACAAGGTATTGTTGAAGGGCCTTTTGAGTTGTCTGATTGTCTTATCCTTGCATATCTATACGTTTTAGATGATCCAAAATCCCGTCGTTATTTATCACCTGGTGATGATATTAGATTTATTCTTTATCCTTTACTTGAAAATCAACCAAGAGGGCATGTCAATGACGAGAAAGTCACTTCTTGCATAAGAGTAATATTAACTATTCTCAGAACGTGGTCTGGCTTATATGCATGCTCTATAGACAACTTTGAGGTTCTGAAAGAAATGGTTTTGGGCTTAAGATCTCCTTCGAGGCATGTTCAAGAGATACTACTTAATTTTTTCTTTGAACTGTTTCATATTTGCCTTCCGGCTTGGGCTACAAGATTTTTTGATGGTCGAAGACTAACTATATATGACAACACTGAAGAAATACTACGTCCATCGGCATACCCCACCGATGCCAATACTTCTGTCTTGCCTAATGGTCAGCAATTTTCCGAAGTAAGTCCTGCCACCGTATACAATCATCTCACTGCGTTACATTTGGCTTTATTTTTTGAATGTGGCTTAATGGATGCTTTGTCAGATCTTGTGGTCAACGAAAGAGATGATATAACAGCTAGAAAGTCTAGGCTTTTAGTGGGTGAGCTTATTAAGTTAGCGGATGGCTTACTTGAATCTGAGTTTGCTACATCTATTTTATCTCTTTCACATTTATTTGTTGATGCAGCAGATATTGACAATTCGGCTCGTACAACATCAGCACATGCAGTTTATGAGCTTTGTAAACTTAATCGAGCTTTGTATATTACACCAAGGCATTTTCAGATTGGTGAAACCGATACATATACAAATAGGCAAACGGACGAATCTGGTTTCTGGACTTTATGGGCTTCCAATATTTCTCTTTCGCAGCCCCTGACTTCTAGCACTACTGATATTAGTGCTAATCCTGATGCGTCCTCTAATAATATTATCCGGCGTCCAGTTCCTGGTGTTGCTGTAGATGAAAATTTTAGGGCTCTTTTACTTGAAACTCAGGTTCTTTCCACTAAGAATTATTTAAAATGGAACTGGAATCTTATCTTATCTGTGATCAATGGCCCTTTGCGCAACCCTCGTCGACTTGAAATTACTATAAAGGATACCAAGTTTTTGAAGAGGATCATATCCTTTTTCCGACCATTTAAATACAGGTTTTCTGTTGCTAAAAACACAGAGGCTAATTATATTATAGTTAAAATTGGTTGTGAATTAATGGATACTTTAATGTGTAATCCCGAAGGCCTGCACTATTTGCTTGATAATAAGCTGATTCGCCAAGTAGCTGAATGCATTGCTCAGATAGATCCGTACAGCGGTATCACCGCTACAGATCCTTTACTTTCTCGTGGTAGAATGTCGCGTACTCTCACAGGTGGCTATTTTACTATTCTTGGTACTCTTACGAAATACCCCCAAGGGCTTGCAATACTGGAGCGCTGGCGTGTTTTTAACATGTATTACCATCTGGTTGAGCTGGACTCAAGAGATGATATCGTTGGTTTAATTTTAACAAGTATGGATTATAAGCTAGAAGGGCACCCTATGGCTTTGTTGACCAAATGTCTTTTTGGGGGTGGTGTTCATATTCGAACGTTGGCTACGAAGTTTGCAGGTAATTTACTAATTCAAGCTCAGGATGGAAGAGAACGATTTTTTATGAGTACCGTAAACAAAAAGAATTCTTTACAAGAGTACGAAAAGACACTCGTTAGAGCGCTTCTCCAACAACTTTATGATGTATCTGATGAGGTGGTGGAAGCTGCTGTTAACTCTTTGGGACTTGCATGTAAAAATCAGTTTGTTCTTGAATATGTGATCTTCTGCAGACCTAGCATAAGTCACTTAGGTCCAGTTGGAGCGGCACTTTTATCTAAATTTTTGGGACACTCCACGGGATTCAAATATTTGAGCGAGTCTGGATTAATTGAAGACAAACTTGATGAATGGTTTAATGGAGGTGTGGACAACTTTTGTGAAGAAATTGAGAGCAATTTAACTGTAGCAATGAACATGCCTCAGGTTGAAATCAATTATTCTGCACTCTCGCTTTCGGCCCAAGAAAAATTGAATGATAATATTTGGCCCTATAATTTTTTTCGTGAACTTGTTAGAACTCATGAAGGGTGTGAAATGCTGAGCAAAAAGAAATACTTCAAACATTCTGTTGAGTTTGTTCAATCGCATTGGTCTACAACTGATGACATGAAAGTGGTGCGACGGGTCAAAGCATTCTTATGGCTTATTGGAGCAGTTGGATCGGTGGGATCGTTAAAGGATCATGTATGTATGCAAGATACGAATCAAACAGATACAAAGTCTAAATTTTATCAGTATGGATGGGGATTTGTTCGTGATGCTAACGCAGCAAGTCTTGTGATTGATATATTTCAAAACGCGCAATTATTCACATTGCGTGGTACTGCATTTTACGTTATTGGGCTTTTTTCAGCATCAGGATTAGGAAGGGAGTATTTGCAGACTGTACATAATTGGGTATATCCGGGAAGGCGAGGTTTAAGTGGTTCTGACTCTTGCGAAGGACTTGCATTACCTAAGAATGTTATTAAGGAATTACAAATATATGACTGGAAGTATGATGGAGTTGAATTTAGTGAGTTGAATGAAAAGTGTTTCAATGACTGGGAAGGGGACAAAGGACCGAGTACAAGTTTGATCCAACGGATTAAGAAACTTGACAGTATTGGGAGGATGATAATTTATAGCATATCAGATTTATCTAATCATATTCTGACCAATTCGGCGGCAAAAGAATTGGGACGGCTGCAAAACAAAAGCCCAATACATTTTCAAGATGGTGAGGTTTTTGGAATTGCGATGGAGCTGCTTGGACTTTACAAGTATAGGCTGCCTTTGAGGAGATTTATTATTGAATTATTCAAAGCCGAGTATATATTTCAAATATTGACTGACTGATGCAAAAGATATGAAGATAATTCTTTATTATTTAGATGATGTGTGCTCTAGTATGGTTTTTAGCATCTCATTTCCAACGGCATTGGCGTACTCCATTTGAGGAGAAAAAAACTGTTTAGCTGATTCGAATTTACGTTTGTAGAGATCAAAAGACATTGAAGCTACAACGTCCGCCCAACTTCTAGCTGCCAGCGTGAATTCGAGATCGTCATGACGAAAGCTTGTATCTGAGACCCCTACATATATAGACTCATCTAATAATGGAGTTGCAAATAGGTATTCAGCGACTCCTATCAACACTCTAAAGATAGGAGTAGAGCATATCATATGATCGAAAGGATTTATACCCATTCGATACCAGCAATCGCCTACAGCTAGCAAAGAAAGATGAGAGTTCGGAGTTCTCTCTTCCTTTGGGACTTTTGAAAGGCCGAAATCGTCGAGAAGATCGTCAGAAAGTAACAGTTTGTGGTCATTTGATTTTTCGGGTGTGAATATAGAATCGCGAACCTTATACAGTCGGTCCTTTAGTTCGTTTGTTTTACCTTGGGTGAACAGAGTGAATAGGTCAGTTACGGAACGTGAATATTGTATGATTTGCTCATGTGCAGCAGGATTGTAGATAGCTAATCCAGCGTAGACGTGCCATTTGTTGCTGTAGATTCTTAAAGATATGTTTACTTTTACGTTCTCAATTCCACCGGCATATCTTGATATTGACCAAGGGTATTGATGATTTGCATGCCAAGCTGAACCCATAGCTAAAAATGCGGCATGGGTAGCAGCTTGAGTATCAGCAGTAATTCTATCGTGTGCTTTCGCTGATAACTGAACGATTTGACTTCCAAACACTTGCGAACACACATCTTTAATATTTTGGAGAGAATCTGAATCAGGAAATAAGCGTTGTGGAACTACTACAAGTGGCTGACCAACTGGATTAATTGCAGGGCCGTGCATAGAATGGACGGATATGATCTGGCAATCTTGCGGAGAATATTTTTCTAGGGCTTCAACTTCTATAATCTTACAAGAAGATTGCCCACCGATAATGGCGCCAGGTTTAGCGGAAGGTGCTACAGCAGCTACTACAGTAGCTACATTTTCAGCTTCTACAGAAAATAATAAAAAATCAGCTAATCTTGCGACTTGAACTCCTGAGTTCTGGATATGTACATTTGAGAAGGAAGAAAACTCTTGAACTAAAGCAGATGTTTTCTCAGGTAAGTCACAAGCGTATACATGGTAGCCATGGTCAGAGAATCTACGAGCATAAAGCTTGCCCATATCACCCAGACCTACTATTCCAATTGTTGATATTTGAGCCATGATCGTTTATGAGTCAGAGGAAGAAGATTGATAATGTGGAGATGAAAAGTAGAAAACCATTCGGTGACATAAATGTAGTGAGTAATTAAACATATCCGTGATAATGAAAGAATGACGGTTTGCAAATGCCAAATACAAATGGGTATAAACTCTGGAATGGTGGCAATGTGAAATAAAGATACAACAAAAAATTATATTAAACAAATAATAAATGTGGGTATATTAGGAGTAGCTTCGAAAATGGTATGAGGTATAAAGATAAGAGTACAGGTTGGTATATGTGCCTGTGACGTGTTTGAAGGCTTTCTATGAATAGCCTCCAAATGTGGGAAGGGTCTCCATAAAGAGAGCTGAGTGCGATAAAGATGACAATTATATATCAGGTGATTTAATAAGTGAAGATTGTGGGTTAGAATAGAATCAAATAGATTATATGCAATTAATTCGGAGAAGACCGAATTGGTTATGGAAACACGCGTATTAGACTCGTTATCTATCCCATACCACAGAATCAAAGAATAGGACGCGACATACTGTCCTATGCTATATTAAACTAGATAAGAAAATTTCTGTATTGCGGGCTTATATGGCTTTCCGGGCCATAGCCTGTTAATTCGGATGTGGAAGAATAAAGGAATAATATTTATTAATTAGATTAAGTTTTAGTGGATCGCTAGTGATAGCGATTTAACTATCAAATGTTCTAACGGTTATAGATAAGAATAAAGCATCGGACAATCTATAGGCCGTATAATTAAGGTCGGTTAGATTGTCGTAAGAGGCAATTATAGGATATTGTGGTATTTTATAGATAGCTCTCTTTAAGTTCTAGAATAGTAAAATATGCTTTCATTTGTTTTATGGCGCATAGAAGGATGGAACGAAAGTTTAATGAAGATAATGTTTCGGTCAAGCCCGAAAAGTAGCTGTATATGATACACCTTTTAACTGTTAAAATTAAAATCGGGCGACTTAAGTCAAAATGGAAATGAAAGATTTAGGAACATTAATGCCTTCGGGCTTGATGGCAAGTCAAAGCATCGAAAGAATGCGAAGTTTGAGAGTGTCTATCTATAGCTACGTAATGGAACCGGGTAGGTACGTAATAGGCAAATCAACATTACTTCGAGGCAGATGTAAAGCATAGTTGGAGAATTAAGGCATACATAATTGATCGAAAGTGGGTTCTAACCGGCTGATGAATGATAGTATTTCGACTAATTATGGGGTAAACTGGTATAAATAGCTTAGGTGGTACCCCAGTTTCTGTTAAACGCGAGCTCAAAGGGCAGGCTCGAAACTATGGGCTAGCCCGAACACTGTAAAACTGCGTAGTTAAGAGGAAAAGATAAACAAAGAAAAGTGGCATGAAATGATTCGACTGACTGATAAGCATATAAACAGTAAAAGGGTACACAAACCTTAATTACTTTTTTGGCTGTGAAATTGCTATCAAAGCAGTATAGGTTCGGAGACCCCCGTGATAAAGGCGAAATGTACTACCCAATTAACCTACGTAATCGTTCTAATTTAAGGTTAAGCTTTTCATATCACATGATCTAATGATTTAATGGTGACGATTATATCTCTTACACCTGGTACCACAGCCTTTGGTGATTTCTAACTGCCCCTTATCTGTCATAACTACCAAAGACACGTTCTCGACTATATAAAGACTCTTCATTCCTTCTTTCAAACACATCGATACATTTACAAGTCGTCAAATACACACATAAACACACTCACACTTGCGTTATTACTGCTATAATGTCTAAATACTCTGATCTGAAATGGAGACGTCTTGAGGCAAATCAAGCCTCTGCCTTGCCTTCGACTGATAACCAAGAAACATCTCTTCCTGATTCTGCCAATACTAATGCATCTGTGCAACTATCTTGGGCTCGTTATGGAAAAGACAATGTGCGTGTCTTGAAAGTAATACGTGATCCTACCGATCGTGAAACTCAATTTGTTACTGAGTATGTTGTACGTTGTCTGTTAGAAGGCAATGTAGACCGTTCATACACCCACGCTGATAATGGCCCTGTAGTAGCCACCGATTCGATTAAAAATACTGTATACATTATGGCTAAGCAAAAGAACTTCGAACCTGCTGAGCTTTTCGCCGCTGAACTAGGTGCACATTTTGTTAACACCTATAAACATATTCATTCAGCTCATATTGATATTACATTATCTACTTGGACACGCATGGCTGTTGCCGGAAAGCCTCACAAGCACTCTTTTATTGCCAACAAAAACGAAAAGAATATGGTTCATGTAGATGTCTTTGAAGGTGCTAACGGTCAGGCTGGTCCTGTTTCTGTCACTGCACAAATCGCTGACTTGACTGTTCTCAAATCAACTGGCTCACAGTTCCACAGTTTTCTCAAAGATGAATATACTACTCTCTCAGATACAAGAGATCGCATTTTGTCCACTGATATCGATGCTACTTGGAGATTTGCCCAGTTTGACAGTCTAAAGTCTGTTGAAGCTGCTGCTAAGGAAGGTCTTTTCAAGACTGCTTACGAGACTCTTCGCAATAATACTCTTGAAATTTTCGCTACTGACAACTCTCCATCTGTGCAGGCCACAATGTATGATATTGCTAGAAAAACGATTGCTGATGTTTCCGATATTAGCGATATCACAATTTCATTACCTAACAAGCACTATGTTGAACTTCCTCTTGACTGGCATAAAGGTATTAAGAATACTGGTAAGGACGCTGAAGTTTATGTACCTCTAAGTAATCCTAACGGTCTCATTAAGTGCACTGTCTCTAGACAACAGACTCGTGCTAAATTGTGATACTCAATGCTTCTGTGCATAAAATAAGGCATTGGGATCAATGGTAGGTTGCTAATTTCTACTTAAATAGTTAAATGATATATATGAATACACTTATAGGCATTGTAGGTCCTGCTGTTTTTTGTAGCTATTAATTATCACATATACCACTGTCTACCCTCAACTTTGTCTTGTATACTCGGCTATCTACTCTTATCTTGAATAATTTGCTATTGCCGTATCAGACTACTTTATTTTTCTGAACTTTGTTATATATGCTTCGTCATAATATACTCTTATGCATTGGTCCTTCTTTAATCTTCTACGCTATTACTCTACTACCATTTACCTCTTTAGAATCATCTGCGCTATCATTAATATATCTTCGTAATATTAGCCTCATAAGGATGCTCTTCTCCCTCAAACAACTTCAGCCTCTCTAGTCGTGGCTTCCTTAACTTGTTCTTCGGTAACATTCCTTTAACAGCTAATCTCATTATTTCTTGACCTCCCTTCTCTGACTTCAACTCTTCCATCGTTCGGCTTACTAAACTACCAGGTCTAGTCGTATGTCTATAGTACATGTCATTTTGCATCTTGCGCCCTGTAGTTTTAATCCAGTGACAGTTCTTTATGACTACATAATCTCCACAGTCTGCTCCCGCATTGAAGATCGGCTTGTGCTTGCCCATAAGAACATTTGCTACTTCTGATGCAATTCTTCCAAGAGTTCTAGCATCATTTTTGGCGTCTATCACATGCCATAACCTTGCATATGCAAGACTTGTCCTTCCGATATGCTGTGACATCGCTATCCAAGTACTTTGAAGTTGACGAATGGTTAAATACAAGTATAAAATACTGTGCAGGATTTTTCGATTAAGTTTTTAGAGTCTTCTCACATTGTAGATAGCATACCTCAGTTGCTATGCCAACTTTACTAATCTGTAGTTTAAGAATTCTTCTTTTCCAAGCTATTCACCTTCTCCCCTTCAAGCCTTTTCTATTCACATTGTTTAAAGAAAAAAACAATTTATAATCTTCTATTTTTTGACTTTCTTAGGAGATTTTTTGTTATTATACGAGCTGTACTGGTATTTTTAGTGGAATTGGATCTATCTTGGTCTTTATAAATATACTTTGGTTTTGTTTCTTTCTTTTTAGCTGGCTTTCGCTCGAAAATCAACGTCATTACTTTACACTCGACTCCTAGAAAATCATCTAATTTATCTGCAATTTGAGTTGTTTTTGTTTTGTTCAATTAGTTTATTGGCATCACTAAATACTAAAATAGCTTAGGCATTGTGGTTTTATTTTATACTTTTTTGTTGGCTTCGTACCATTTTGTTGTGGTTTTTGTAAGGGACGTTCATTGTAGATTTTTAGTTGGTTTTTTCGCGACTTTGTGCTTTTTTCACTTTGCACGTCTCTCGAGGTTTTTTCTTTTGTAAACAACACGGAAAATCTAAAGCTTCTAAACTAAACAAAAAAATTTTGTCAATTTCCTGTTCCTTTTTATAATTTATATGGAGCGAAAAATGCCGGGACGTCAGCCTCCTTCTGATGCTATCAGTAGTTCTGATCGATCTGAAGAGTATCAACAGTTCATGTCGAAATTACAAGAGTTTCATCGAATAAGAGGTACCTATTTAACAAAAGAACCTGACCTTAATCGTATAACTATAAATTTGCAAAATTTGTATAAAAAGGTAATGGATGAGGGCGGTTATGACGTTATTTCACAAAGAAAAGGTGGTTGGCGTGATTTTGTAACTCGCAATAGACTTCAAGGCACAAATGCAAACACATCTGGGTATCTTCTTAAAACTATTTACTATAAAAACCTTGCAGCTTTTGAGATTAAAACCTATTGGAACAGAAATCCTCCTCCTAAAGAGCTTTTAGAAGATAGAACTGCCGCTGGAGGTGCTATTATGACTCGTTCGGAGGCTGACTTGAAAGCTAGAGCTGAATTTGAATTAAGAGTTAGGACCGAAAATGAAGCTGCTCGTGCCGCTGCTGCTGCTGCATCTCATCGTGATTTGGATTCTGCTTCTCCAAATGCTAGTCCTTCTCCCGGTATATCATTAAGATCTTTACGCCAGCAGCCTGCTCAAAGGCGTTTTTTCCAACCTGATCTAACTCCTCAAAGACAGAATAGGCATGGTATTAATAATAACGGCATTAACAACACATTTACTGCTGCTTTGCCCTCCGCAATTATGCTTAACGGAACTATTCCTGATATTGCGATTCAATCCGATTTACAGTCTGGAAACTTGTATACTCCTACTTTGAAAGACGTGAACGGACCAGTTCCAATTTCAGTTATGACTCCAGCCACTGCTCCAACTGTCTTCGAATCTAGGCCTGCTTCTAATCGTCCAGTATCTGCAACTGCAATTTCTACTGCTGCCAATATTGTTACTGGTGGTATTCTAGTTCATCACAATGACAATGATCCAAGATTTTCTGTTCCAAAAATTGGAGCTGGCTCTCTTGGGTCTGATATGATGACTCGTATTATATTTGCACTTAGGTCTGGAATTCATTCGGAAGAAGTATGGGCAACTCGTGCGCTGATTAGAATGTCTTATGAGGCAGCTGATAGTTTAAAATTTAAAACCCTGCCGGTCTTGCCTCTTTCTCTTATAGATTTAATTTACAAGTCTCCTTTTCTTTCAGAACCAGAGTACTGTCTTGAATGGAAGTATTGCGATTCGGTTTTACGTCGTGAGAACATTAATGTGTTAACTGAGGCAGTGCTTACACTTAGAAACTGTACTCTCAATCCTGATAATGCTAATTTTATTGCTAATATTCTTCTTATGAGAAAGATTATTAGTCGCATGTATAGCTTGCCTAGAACTGAAGAGTTACGCGAATGTCTTCACTATTTCATGGATGTTATGGAAGCAATTTCTTTCTATGTTAATCTTAAAACACCCGAAGATGAAATTTTGATGTATATTAGAGATTCTGTTGATTTCGAGTCTAGGACTAACTTGATCAGCACAATGCGTTCACTCTCTCGTCTTGTTATTAGAGATCAAACTAATATCATAAGAAAATTTATCGACCCAACATATGTTTCGAAGCTGTTTCCTATACTTTTGCTAGGAGATGATGAAGAGCTTTTGGCAGCCTGTTTGGATTTTATATTTCAATACTGCTCGTACCCTGCTAATGTTGACGAATTACTTGACCATCCGGATTCTGTGGAATTGGTAAGATTATTAGGAAGATTACTCTTTTTCCGCTCGTATGAACAATTAAGAGTTATATACCCTCCAGGTTCACGTCGACCTGATGAAATAAAAGGGAAATTGATAGCGCCTGAAAAGGTAATGCCTCCTCTTACTGGGCTTAATGGAACGGCGCCTCTCCCGCCACATCTAGAAGAAAGCCTCTATAAGCTTTCTGAACCAGATAGAGCCACACAATGGTTAAAGTCGTGCTACGATGTTGATAGCGAATTTGATATTCCACAAATTAATCTCTGGAAAGCATATGAATCACAATTTGAAAGCCAGGCCCGTGAGAATCCCGACGGAAAGTTATTACCAGCAGCAGATTTTATTCGTAATGTGACACTTGCGTTTGAAGGCAAAGCAACTGCCATGGTTCTTGCCGGTCCTGGTAATACACAAAAGTTTATTATTCGAGGAATCCGACCTCGTGAACGACCTGTAAGTCTCGACGGAATTGAGTATATGAAATGCGAATGGTTGAGATGTGAAAAATTATGTGAAGGAGCTAAAGGGCTTCTTGATCATGTACTCGATATTCACTACAAAGGAGAAGGCAGTACAGTTTGTAAATGGAGTGGAACGTGTACAAGGTTCACAATGCAAGATCCCATCCCAGACAAGCTCACATTATTGCTACATATAAAGACACATTTAGGACATGTCCGAAAGATTCGCCGAACAGGAAAAATAGCATACCCATTAGTTTTGAGATCGAGAAAGACTTCAGTCGATGAAAATGGTGACGCTGCAGGAGTGCCATTGAGTGCAATTCTTGTTTTGCGAAACATCGCAAGAGCCGGAAAAGGTAAAGACGCTGTTCGCACAGTACAGAAAGAGCTTTGCGAGTCTGCTGCTTTTAACCCGCCTTTGGTCCAATATTCAGGCGATGTTCTGGACCTGATCACATAGCATTCTGTACAATATTATTCTTAATGTTTTTATAAAAGCAAGCGCTACCTTCCCTTGAATCATTCGTATTCCAGTATAATAGTGTGTGTAACTGAAAGTTAAAATTTAGTGTAATATCCTACCATTTAATACAGGACTATTCGCGAGCCTTTAATAAGCCCTGAGATACCAGCATATAACCTTAGCATTTTACTGTATACGAAGGTACCTAAACCAAAACGCGTATTTCATAGAAATATAGGTAATACATGAAGCTTACCTTATGATTTACTGCTTATAATGGGTTCAAGTTATAATATTATAGCCGATATATATAGCAGAGTAATATTATTTATGTCCGAAACTGATACAACGATTTTTCGTCATTGGGGAGTAATGTCCGCCACAGCATTGGCGCTTGGGGTAATACTGGTTGCTACTGTTACACAACAGGGTAATACAGCGACACGTACACAAACACCTAAACGTACTCTTTCACGTAACCAAAATAAATTAACTTCCTCAGCTGAATGGCCTGAAACTGATCAAGAAGAAGACGATATTGGTAATAATATATTTAACATAATGGAGCTTGGCAATCGGGAGACTCTATTGACGCGTAGGTCTAGGAATAATACATCAGCCACCAAAGAAACTCGCGGTGTGCATCCAGGAGATCATTCAAACTTCAATGAAGATGTTCGTGAACGAAGAAACACTGTTTCAGATTTACTCCCAATGGATTTAGTTTCACGTAGAGACCTCCATGGACGCGTTTTTAATCCTGATGAAGATATTCCGTTAAGGAAAGGTGGCCATAAGCGTGGACTAAGTGTTTTAGCAGGCGACCTTTCTCCTACTCTTCCTGCTTCTAACAATATGGGTTCAAGTCCTATGGTTAGAAGCAACAGTTTGAGAGATTCTTCTAGGCCGCCCAGCTTTTCTCCCACTTTGTCTTCAAAGTTTTTTTCGCGTCCCACTTCTCCTGTTCCTTCTCAAAGCCCTGGTCATTCGAATGACGATGAAGTGCAATTTGAGCATCTTTTGCAAAGGCTAGCTAAATATCAAAGGCTTGTGTTAGACTTAAAACAGCAGCTTCACGAAGCAGAAAAAGGACTCCATATAACCCAGGTTCAGATACGGCATCGTCTAGATGAAATGGGCGAACTAGAATCTCCAGAGAACTACGTCAGAGGTTTTAAGAACGATAAATCTTCTTCATCGCCTAATTCAGACTTGGAAAGCACTGATCGTTCAAGACGAAGGTACCAGCCCAAGAGGTCTGGTGCTGTTTCTGCGTCTTCTGGACATAGTCCCACTTTTTCTATAACAGGGGCGGGATTTGGTGGAAGTAGTGGTGATCTTAGCAAGAACGAGTTTGCAGATCAGGTTGACGAATTCCTGCAAACTAGTAAAACTTGGCTAAAGACAGGAGTTAATGGTCCACTGATGAACTTCTTTAACGACCTTAAACAAGTCGCACTTGGTGAGCCCAGCTCTAGTCTTTCGGATCACATAGAGAGTATTCCAAAGGGTGAAAGTTCTTGTTATCGTAAATCAGAACCTACAGAGTCCATGAAAGCTCCGGTTTCAAGCGGACGACAATCTCAAAGTAACATCACATATGAGCCTCCTTTGTCTAGTTCCAGCACAAGTTCAAGTTCAAGCGGTGGGTCTAGTTCTAGTATATGTCAAGAGTCTAAATTTCAATCAATAACCTGATCTACTATTAGGTCTGCGAGTAAAGCAAGTTGAAACACATTTGAGGCTGAAACGACTATAGTCTCTAAGCGACATCGCTGCTCCACCGCTAAGCCACTTCTTTTAGATACATGGAAAGCTTTCTTATTTATCTGCTACTAATGTTTTTATTTTATTTATTAATGACAATATTATTTATTCTTTCACAAAGTGAAAAGCCCTATAAATGACGTATTGGATCGGCAAAATATTTGCAGAATACAAATCCTTATGGTCCACGTACAAGTCTAAGAAGTTAAGGAGCCGCACTATTTAAAAATGAAATTTTGCAATCCTTAAAAATTAAAACAACTTCACGAAGACTGGTATTGTAAGTTTTTCCAAGTTCTCGCTTTTTAGATAATAAAGAAAATATAATGAGTTTCCCACAATCGACACCGCAGTTCCCAAGGTCTCCACCAACGAACAAATCGTTTTACGAAATGACGCCAGAAGAACAAGGAGCCGCAGGAGCAGCTATGATGATGAATGCAATGCAATCATGTCCTGCAAAGGCAATAATCTCAGGAGGTGCAGGTTTTGCACTTGGTGGTATCTTTGGGCTTTTCATGAGTTCTATGTCTTTTGATTTACCTGAGTCATTTGGAGGCAGAAAATTATCAGACTTGCCGTTCAAGCAACAAATGAAATTGCAGTTCACAGACATGGCCAAAAAGTCATACGGAAGCGCAAAAAATTTTGGATATATAGGTATGATTTTTTCAGGAACAGAATGCTGTATAGAATCACTAAGAGCACGAACAGATGTCTGGAATGGAGTATCTGCTGGATGTTTAACAGGAGGGGGGCTTGCTATCAAGAGTGGACCTCAGGCTGCATTGGCTGGCTGTGCAGCTTTCGCAGCCTTTTCAGGTGCCATTGATTTGTATCTTCGACGGGACGCAAATCCACCGCCAGAAAACGATTTTGACTAAGTTTAATAATATAAAAAAGCACTTTTTGTTCTTTATTTGGCATTCAAAGATGAGTCCGAACAAAAGGTGCAATGGCCTTTCTATTCGCATTTGACCGCTGATTCCACATGTACATAGATGGAGTTGTTGTTAGAGTGGGATCTAATGACTCCAAATTAAAAGCAGCTGATAATGAATTAATGAAAGAGTGCCTATCTTGTTCAGGAATCTGCTTCCGGAAGAACAAGGCTAGCTGACGACTATCAACAGCTTTTTGATATGAGCATAGTATAAAAGCCACATCTAAGCTCTTAGATTTTGCAAATTTTGACCATTCAAGGCTGAGGTCTTCATTATACTTTTTGGCGTGTTTGTCAAGCCATGATAGCGACTTTACGCAACTGCTGAAACCTAAAACTAAGCCAGAATCAGAAGTCCATTGTTTGTAATCCTTTCTAAGGATTTCTGAAGTTGTGAATGCGTCGATTTTAGCTTTCTCGGTATTTAATAAAGAGTACCACTGGTTTTGGTCGAGGTGTTCGTTTGAAACAGCAGTCCAGTACTCGAGGGCTTTTATGTCTTTGCCTGTGACTCTTTGTCTCATATTGCTTGTATCTATTAGTATAGGAGCCATTGCCAAAGCAGCAAATGATCTCAAAGCTGGAGGATCTGATTTAAAAGCCTGATCGAATGTACGAGATATGTAATTGGTAACTAATGACGTACACGATCCAGATTCTTCCACAATACAAGGATCTAGTGAATGTCTGATAGATTCAAAAGATCCATCCTCGATTTTATGATGATCTATAACGCCTTTAACTTGAGAATTGTACTTTGAAAGAGGTCCCGTTAAATAGTTGTGATCTACCAATACAAATCTAGAAGACTCAGTGATATTTACATCATTTATGTCATCCAAAAACAAAAAACAATCTATTGGTATGTCAAGATCCTTAATTACCATTGAAATATCAGGTCTAAGTGTAAGGTCTGCTCTTGGAATATTGAGCAAAGGAGCTGCAGGCTGACTATTATTCAGAATTGTATAGCAAGAGTATAAAATAGTGGAAGTGAAAGAGTCGATATCCATCGACTCATTTCCGGTTACTAGTAAAGAATAATTTTTATTCACTCTGTTGAGAATTGAACGAATAGTTGACATTTGCTAGCGTCTTAGAATATCTCCGCCTCTTGCTCTCTTTGGAAGATATTTAAATAGAAAAATGCGAAATCGAAGAAGAAGCCTGGTAGATGAATTTTGTACCGGGTAAGTCTATTTTGATGAAGAATTATTCCGTGCAAACTACCTGACCAGATGTATATTGACTCAATTATTACGAGTATAACCAGTTATATGAATATACGTTTTAACAGTTGATTATCCTGGTTTTATACGTTACATAGTAGGATTTTGCTTTTTTAGTATTTGATATAACGCATATCTTATGCTATTATTGTTATCATTCTTGCATTATTTCTTGTCGGCTATCTCCTCTAGGTTAGATACCTCTTTCATATGAAATCTTTTGATTTTGTCTACTTATTAATTTCTTATTACTCGTCATATTAGATCATTCAACTGGTGATTAATTGTATTTATCTGTTTTATTTGCTATTTGCATCGCTAAATGGATTTGAGTTTGGGTGATATTGAGAATCTACAAACCAAAGAGTATTGGGATGACAGATATAAAAAGTCTAATAGTGAAGATTTTGACTGGTTTATGAAGCTTGATCAAATACAGGATGATCTAGCTTCCCATATTCCCAAAGATAGTAAGATTCTTATGCTTGGTTGTGGTAATAGTACTCTTTCTTCCGATATGTATAAAAAAGGATGGAAGAGCATAGTTAATATTGACTTCTCGCCACATGTTATAGATCAGATGAAACAACTATATCCTGAAATGGACTGGATAGAAATGGATGTGAGACATATGGCATTTGAATCGGGGCTGTTTGATGTTGCAATTGATAAGGGAACGCTCGATGCTCTTTTATCTTATACAGGGTCAGTATGGCGACTTCCTGATTCTGTTCGGATTAATATTGACAAGTATATGGGTGAAGTTAATAGAGTCCTAAAGTCGCAGGGATCTTTTGTGTATATTTCCTATAGACAGCCCCATTTCGCCAAGTTAGCTATTGATAGGCCATACTGGGATTTGGCTTACCATACTCTTGCACCTGCCGAAGGATCTTTTGAGTATTTTTTTTATTCAATGGCGAAGAATGAGTCTCTAACCGATTAACATGGTTGCTGGATATATTTGTGTATCCACGATATAACCAGGTGTGGATAAACTACTACTAGAATTGCAAGTGTTTGCACTTTCATGTGCTTAAGTTGTGGCATTTAATTATTATCAATTGTATCTTAAAGTATGGGATAGCACAGCTTTGATAAAGAAAGGCAGAGAGACGGATTTTTATTATGTGAGTTATTTGCTGAATATAAGCATCGGAATTTGCAGAATCAATGACACCCCTTAAACCGCAACTCCAAAAATGTTCAATACCGCATACGAATAGCCTATTTTTACAGTGTATATATTGCCGTAATGATTTTTTATTGGATGTCAAATCTATGCTGAGTTCACTACTGGTGCTCAATCATTACCCCACTTTGTTGACATTGTCGCACCAAATCAACTCTGAATAATCACCTTAAGTATCCCATAATCCTCACTAAGTGAACTACGGCAAGTATTTCCCATACTTTTTGCTGCCTATATGGGATATTTGTGTAAGCTCGTTATATAATCACAATCTTAACCGTTATATTAAAAATAAAAAAATCTAAAACGCATCAAAAAATAAGCTTTTTTACCCCTTAAAAGACGTTCAAATACCGTTTAAGACGTTAGAAGCACGAACGGTACCGCTCGCTTTACCCTTTTAGGAAGGAAAAATTGCAAAACATGTGACAGTTTTTTGCAATATTTTAAAACGTAAATATCTCCTGAACCAGACATTTTGAACAAAAAATATCACTTCCACGCAAAAAATTGAGTCCACTTCCACCTTGCACCAAAGTTTCAAATAAAACTAAAATTTGGCCAAAAATCATCAAAATGTTGGATATACCCTTGGTGTTTTTTCAATTTTTGGCCATTTTTCGGTAGATTAGGGTTTCATGTTTTTGCAATTTCATATTTTGTTGAATATCTCTTTTAATATTCATTTAATCGGTTCAAAATTTAATATGTACGTAGCGAACATACGTGCGCAGATGTCATACGTGCAAGGTATCAAAAGAGTAAAAACTGAGTGCTCCAGCGGCTGTTAAACAAAAAGCTAAATATAGACCTGACCAATTCAAATTAAATTTTTTTCACATACAAACTAACTCGATGATGTAAGATGGCATGATCTACATTTAGTGCAAGTTTCGCTTTAATAACATTTTGGCTGACAGAAAGAACCCAAAAAAAGCAGAAAATGACGAAAAACGAAGAATTGCTCTAATTGAATGAATTTTTGTTCAATTTACTATTCAGTCCAGTTCTGCTATGAGATATTATAAATGTAGAACATATATGAAGGAATTTACGACAGGATTGAAATAGCAAAATTTCATTGAATTTCCCGATTGGGACATTGATAAGAAAAAGCCGTTTGACCGTTACGTTTGACAGGTGGCAGTTGAACGGCTTTGCTAAATTAAACCTTATTTTGTATGTGATTTTTGCTTGCCTCTATTCTACAACAAATTGCTACAAGAAAATGCTTATATTATTATTATATTATTATATTACTATATTTTTATGGGTGTTTTGTGTTTTTGTGTGTTTTTAAAAAAAA